>SJOL01007826.1:452573-467494 GCA_004794785.1 Opisthorchis felineus | reverse complement strand
CTCTTCAGCATAGTTATCCGCTCGCAGAAAATTTTTCAACGTACATCCCTCCTGTGTATTTCTCGAAGAATATGCGACTCATCGCATCCGAGGGTTCAAGCTGGCTGAGTGCGGTGTCCGAAATGGTCTCCTTCAGTTTTAACGGCATAAACCGACTTGCTGTGTCCACATATGGCTAACAAACCAAAAGCTACCAAAACAGACATGACAAGATTCAGTGCAAATCTAGCTTTTATTTCCTCCCGATCAAGCAGCTGAGAATTACCCTCTCCTTTTCCACGCTTTATATCTCTATCTTACATTGGTCAATTGCTCAATGGACCAGTTCTAGTTTTTATCATGTAAACCCATGCCACCCAGTGTTTTGCTTCTGTTCTGATTTGTTATCTTTCAGACTTCTAAAAAGTGTCGACTTGTCGACGCTTTTGTTCGCCGGGGCGCCTTATTCTGGTTTGCTACTGACAATGGAGAAGCTCCCCAGGAAGCCCGCTCTCCTTCATTAGAAAAACGTACCCTAGCGATTGCAGGTGGCTGAATAAAACTGAGACCCTCGTCTGTTCACGACAATCCAGTCGGAGAAACTTTATATCCGGTAGATGTTCCGACCTTCTGACACCAAGCGCCGGTCTCCATGTTGAATAAAGAATTTGGTGAAGCATCGAATGTTGCGCCATCTTACGATCATATTTTAAATGTGTTCCTCTTGGATGTGTAAAAACATTGTGGTCTCCGCTTCTAGCTTTCGGTGTCAGTCTTTGTTTTTTCCTTTCCCTGTGGTTACGATTACGCTCCTCCTGGGGAAGGTCAACCGCGGCAACCAAAACGTTGAGTTATACAATTACCGTCATGTTTTCTCACCACTAATCGACATAGACAGAACTTTCACAGAGTGTACAATCTGTTCAACCGCATTCATACTAAATACTAATTCTAATAAATACCTCCACATCCACTCCAGTTTCCAAAATGATGCTAGGGGTAATTGAGCAGATCGTATAATCAGCTCCGTCCAGCTCGAACTGAGTTACAGGAGTACACAGTTGAAGAACTTTCAGTAGATCTGAAGTATCTGTTATCTTTAGGCCGTATGTCTGACTGGATGCGTTCTTCGTCGGACACGGGTGACCTGTAAGTCCAGCGGAAAGGATTGGTAAGTTCTAAGACCGCCGGTCGACGGTTTGTGCTTGCTGAATGTGACTGTCAGACTTCATTTGATTTTATGAAGAGTTCGTTCCTTGTCCGATTCCTGTAATGCGTTTACTGGACGTGTATTCTATCCAGTTACCACACCACAAGCAAGCTGGTTCTACGAGCTGCTTACGGACCTGCCGCAATGTTCGGTTGGATCCGGTTACGCACTAGAAGGAGAGTCCTTGTTAGTTTACCCATCGTAAACACTGTATAACAGGTCTACTTCAGTTGAATTTTCGGCGAATTCCCAGTGGCATCCCAGTGAACATCCTTTAAGAATTATTTATTAGCGAAACACATTTCCTGACGACAACACGGGCGGATATCCTTGGGATTTATTCAGCGCAATGTGACTCCAAGAAGGGGGTGGAGAACGTTACCCGTTGTGTATATCTCAGTAACCTCGCAGTTTAACAACCTTGTAGGCATGTTGATGCGTGTGACTGTGAGATGGTTGACTGTGAAATAGTTGAAACTGGAAGTCATATTTTACCATGAAATGTTTGAAGAGCATGTGATGCTGGCATAGTTTAAAGCGAATATGAGTAAGTATTTTGGTGAATAGTTGAAAATCCAGATTTGCAAGGAGTCGCTGAAACTGAGTACAAACGGCACATCTATTCAAGTTTAAAATGTACTTTGTTATTAACTCGTATTAACGTGCATTAACCTTATCGCTTGTGCAATTTTCCAGGAAGAATTGAAATTTTCGTTCCTCCAAATTCCCGCGCTCACTTCTCTCAATGATCCTTTCGTTACTTCACTGGTGTGCGACATACCTTTTTGGTTAATACAGTCGAAGGCTTGCATCCTTATTCACAAATTAAGCGGTGCTGCGAAATGAAAATGTTGTCCAAGTTTACTGGTGCGAAAGTGTGGTTTCACAACGTCAGCCATAAAACACTTCTATATTCCATATTTCAACTTTCAGCTCTTTGCTGGAATTACAGCCCCTTTACACGTCCATCTTTTGGTCTAGATTTTGGCAGACATTCCACTGCACTGCTGTACACGGACCAAGTAGTGAATCAACTAAAAATCGGCTCAAGATATATATGTATATATCCATACTTTATGAGTCATATAATAAGCCTATTATAATTGGCTAACTCTTTTCTTCTTTGACGGGTGTTCTCTTGGTTGACCAAGGAGGAAATGCGTCTAAACGAAGTGTTTCGGGAGAGGACAACCTTATATCACTATCCATTCACCTTGGGTGACCGTAAAAGCTAGAGGATGGGATGCATGAAATGTTAGCGCAACAATCAAATTATTGCCTCATTGTTGTCTCTGTGTGTGAGTTTCGGTTTAGTTGTTAACTATAATAGTCTTGGAAGCCGAGCATGACCTCATCCGAAGAAGTCTCACCAGTAAGCTGTTTATGGTCGTTGGCTTGTTCGCTGGTGGCACAAACACCAACCCATCGCTACGCACCACTACGCTCCCTAACTACGCCCTGATGATGATTAGTGATGAAACGTTTTCAAACAAATAGCCTACCTAAACGAACAAGCCAACGACGATCGAAGTTACCTGAGCTACCAACATTTTCCTATATGCTGTTTACGTTCGACCACGTTGCCATTCTGAGTGAATATAAGCCGAGCAAGTTCCCCAATGAAGTATTATTGATGGTGTAACCGGATGATGTGCAAGTTCTTCTGACAAGAATTGTCAAGTCTTGAGGTTCATCAATAAAATGTAGCATAAAATGTGTACAAATAAGTGCACAAACGGTGTACAAATCTTAACTTATGGGGATTACCGCCTAAATCGTTACACCGATTAGTGTCATTTGAAAGTAGGCCCTAAAAGGTAGAATTAGTATATCCGAATAGAACTGCAAATCGATTTTATTTTACGACAAACGGTTCTTCACAACATGTGGTAACACAAATGGTTAAGAAGCGCACTCAAAAAGTTCGCAGAAATAGGTTCAATAGGTCAACGACTGCTTAGGATGGACGCAAAATAACATTGGTTTCAGGCAGCCGAAGGTTTCGAGCGATGCGAAGGAGGCACAACATTTGACCGAAGTCATCATGTCTTTCTTACTAAGCAGTGGACAGTAGAAACTGGTGAGAGGCAAAAATGGTCACCTTCCAAATTCCTTCATGTCCTGTACGGTGAACGAGTGCCTATTGTTCACCTACACCATGTAGCATGCATATATTCCGAATATTTCTGGGTATTGAAAGAGCGGGAGTCTGGACCTAACATCCTGACGACCCCGCCCGGTTCAGATATAGTGGAAGTTACAGTTCCGTTCCGCCTGATCCTGTGCGTGTGTTGCCCACTAGTTATCAATACCAGCTTCACGCCTCGTGTCTTTCCTCCGACGGTAGTTCACTTAAGCCGCAAGTGCAGCAGCGGAACTGATTATCTGAGCCAGTGGTGTCAAAATCGGTCAGTTTTCCCTGCTTTTCCTGCGGATTATATCGGTGTCGTATTTCTGATACTTCATCATTAAGGACGAATGAAACACGTGATTACAGTAGGGAGTTCGGTGTCAGTATATCCTTGCTATCGAGATCCTTCAGTTTGGCGTAAGCAAACGGTTATTCGGTGTTTGTTCCACTGCCGTCAAGTAGGTTGTCAACGATTCTTCTTTTGGAGCCTGCCTCCGGGAATCTGCATTGGGAACACGTCAGATCCACTGCTTTATCCTGTTCCAGATACCACCTCCATACCACCGCCATCCATTTGGGTCAGTTGCTTAGATAGGGCTCTTTTAGATACGGAACTAATTGGTGTTGCAGCACAGGCCTGCAAAATGACCACAATTCGCGTTATCCAGAAATAGAAAAACTTTCCACCTTTTTGTGCGAGGACTGTGAGTCCAGACTACTAGCTTAACTCTTTCGTGAGTACGGCAGGGTCTGAAGCCACGCGTACTTTTTCCAGCTCAATACCAAGTTTCAAAAAAATTTCCGATCCACATGGAAAAAGGTCATATCAATAAACAGAATGTGAAAATCACTTCCGTCTTAACTGACTGCCGAATGTGTTCAATAACAAAAATTCAGTTGAGTTACTCGTGAAAACCAAACAGATATGCATGTGAGTGTATTAGTTGAAATCGGTTCAATTTGGGTTCAAGTAGAACATAAGGTTGATGAAATCTGGGGAACTGTGACTACCTGAGGAGACCCAAGAAGGACGAAAGCGGCCGTGTGCTGTCGAAAAATCTTCAGCAACCGTATGGGTAGTTTTCTTAATTAAAACAAACTAGGAAGTTTCTTCATTTCTTGGAATGTATAACTCACAGCCGGAAAAAAAACAAATAGGGATAATGTCGGAAAGCGATGCAATTGTTTCGATGTCAGGTGAAAATTTGCTGCAACTGTATGAATCAAAGAACATCCTTGATAAGAGGAGTCATTTCTCTTTCTCGCAGGACGCGTGCGGAATTGGGGGGAGTCAGGAAGTACTTGCTATGTCGTATGCCGCAGCAGTTCCTGAAAATAAATATGATGTCTCCTCTATTGGGTGAAGTTAAAACGCACGCATAAAATTTCATATAGTTTCAGAGAATATCCACAAAATTTGCACGCAGTTTTAGTGGGTTTTTCGTAACTGATTCCTGGTTAAGAAACCAACTACCTACGGAAGCCGTGAACTAGCCCGGTTTTTTTATTTATTTAACTGGTTATAAAACCAAACCAAGTAGCATAAAGAATATATTGGTATTCAAATAAATTGTATAATACGATTTCGCCTCCTCACGTCGTTCCTGGGCCGTCTACATATCCGCAGATAATTTGACAGTAATCCAGTATATGAGTCCATTCAGTTTTGGGCCAGCAAAAGTAACTGTGTACCTTGTTTCTGGATATCCATCGTTCATCATCCGCATCTCTGCACTCTTCAGGAGACCGAACCTTATGGGGGAAACAACCAACAAGATTTGACATAGCTGCATACAGACGAGGATGTTCTACATTGACGGTACATGTGGTAAAAGGATGGAAGTAAATGTTTCTATGTACTGCCCCTTTCTTGCCTAATTATATGGTGCCCATGTATAAGGTGGATACAGCTAAGGGGAATGAAAAAGCAATATAATAAAACAGACTGATGCTATAATTAAATCCTTCCATCTATAATTTAATTTGTCAAGACAGATAGAGAACCATGTAGGAATTTCGCTTGGTCTTCAAACTTTTCGAAGAAACTTGAAGATATTCGAAGTAACAGTAGCTTTGTAAATTTTGGGTCCAATGTATCAATTTAATACTAATGATTGAATACCGTATTCCTAAGGTAAGATTTCGCTACGTTGCTATGTTGCTGAACATTGCTGCGGTACGACGTGTAACTCTTCAGAATGACGCTTTTAAGGCATACGTTGTCCAGAAAGGTTGTTCGAGGCAAAAAGACAGCTTGGGCAGCATGACAGCACCACTGTTTGAATAAACCGCTGGTGCACATTTATGTTGATGTTCTACTCGGATTCTGAATGCTCGTGAGGACAAATACCGGATTTTCCTTGCACTTCACGTTTGAAAAAAACAACTTTATTGGGAGTCGTGATTGCTCATGCGGTTTATCTACCAGGTCCGCTGTGAAGACACAGAAGTAACTCTATTCTTGAAGCAAAATTCCATCGCCGTGATGCACTTATTCTGTATCGATAGGTAAACCTGTTGCTAGTGAATTTTGTTTACAATTTAACAGTTGTTGATCTCATTGGTTTATTTTATTAGACCAGATTGGTAACGTGTCAAAAAGTCTCAATCCGGAATGTTCGCACAGATGTCCGCAAATGTGAAAACAGCGAATGTGGCCGATCTGCTCATGAGTATCTTTAGTGTTTTGTTCACCCCCCGTTGTCTGTATATGCGTCCATTGGATTACCGGTCAAATTTAAGTTACTGAATAAAACCAAGTAGTATGTATCTAGTATGCGGATAAGTCATCTCGCTTTGGAGCATCAGTAGCCGCCAGCAGCCAGTAATGAAAAGAAGAAGTCAGACAATCGCAAAACAGCTCACATACATTCAACTACCACCTACAAGCGACATAACCCCAGAAACGGTGACACTTTGCCTGATTGCCTGCCGAAGATGAGGGTTCAGGGCAGCACGGTTAAGGATACACTTCGACAGTGATCGGTTGCTGTGTGCTAACTTCAAGGATAAAATTCTGCCCACGATTACTCTGTGGTTTTTCACGAATATCCCGTGAACTAAGCGGACAGAATTATTATCTCAGAGAAACAAGGGACGCATATCCGTTAAACCCCGAAGAACGTGGAACCCGCAACTACCTGGCTAGTTTGTTTACTCGCTAGCAGGCGCGCCAGTTGTCGCTGTCTTTGCTCTCAAACAAGTAAGATCAGTCAACATCAGGATTTGTCCTTCATTAGTTTGCATCCAAGCTTAGGGATCAGGTCTTAACGGTAAACTAACGATGACTCGACATATATTCTTTTCCAAAGACTTTCTTTTTGAACAGCTGTTAGCTCGCGCGATATATTTCCCACTTCAGTGGATTGGTGAACACATTGGTGAATGACGCCCATCTGGTCGAATTCACTCTACCTAACAAATGATATCGCTTTCACTGCAAATCATCTTTCGTTTTTCAGTGTTATCCTCTCTTCTACACCACATCAGTTAGTCTCATAAATCGTCATACAATCTTTTTGGATCAGATGTGTGACAGCACGCATGTGTACATTTGGCTGCAGGGTTTAGTCACATAGGATGACAAGGTTTACGAAAAACCATCGATAATTTCACTCGGCCAAAAAGGGGGTTCTTCCCTCTTGCGAACTATTTTGTGTGGATTTGAGAAAGTTAGAGACTGACTCCCGGTCATTTGATTACATTAGTATGATTGCATTATGGCTGCCAACTGATGTCAGTGGCGATCTTGTTGTCAGTTTCTATACGGATTGCCTGAATGAGTGTCTGGAGGTGTAGGTAGCTCAGAATGATTGTAGTAAGCTAGCACCAAGTCCCTTCCCCGTCCACCTTTATTCTTTCCTTCACAATAAGGCTTTCAAATAAATCATGGTTGTACGGCAGTGAAGCATCAGTGTTGAAGACTGATGTCATGCTGTCGATGATGATGATGATGATTGCATTATACACCTATTCGGGTGCCCATCCCATGACGAATCAAGATTCTCACACTTGCAGTAGAGCTTTTCAAAACCTGGCGGTTGCTGAACATGCGATTCGATGCGGAAGCCGTATGAATACAGTACAATATGTACGGATTAGGTGAAACTAGTGCGGTCAAAACAAGCTTGGGTGATATTGTGACACACCCGGAAGGCTGTGTTTTGAACAATAAGTTCATATTTGTTGTCGATCTGATGTCTGCTGATTCAGGTATGACAAACGATTTGCAAACCTTTTGCCAGCACTCGGAGAGACATCATCAGGATGCGCTTAGGTGAGTCGTAATTTTCCAGTTCTGAGTTTTTCGTGATGTACATTCACTGGCGAGACTTTCGCTTGATCGATGGTTCATTTGGATAAGGTAACCAAAAGCAGTGACGAAGCACGTGCCAAGTCATGGGAATGAGTAGAGAACGACTTGCGGCGAATTTGAGTAATTGAAAAAAGTAGCTACCAACTTTCCCACAAAACAATTCAGCTGCTTCGATAAAATGTGAAGTAGAATGTGAAGAACTACGGCTAGGAATGTGGAGATAGATTTACCTAAGGCCACTTCCAATCGGATGACACGTGCATTGAACTTGACGGTCACTCCTAATCCCTGAGTAAATATCATATGAGTTCAAAAAACACAATAAAATTTTTCCCATCAAAAATGTTTGAATATTAGAACTCAGCGCCATTCAGTCGTAGTGGTCAGAAAATCATATCGCTGTGAGGTACGTGTAGGATACGATGATGTTTCAATTGTGGCGAAAAGTTTGAACTGCAATGCTATGTCACTTAAATTACCTCATGAAACGATGATGAATGACTATGTTTTTTTAGTTCGGAGAACCAGCTTATTGTTTTGACGTGTTGACGTACCACAAACACAAGCACCACCTTACACAAAAAATTTCACTTATGATTTATATTGACCAAACCATTCGGCGTACGTAAGCCCTTCGACAGCGTCTCGGGCTTTGAAAGGCGTGGGTATGAATGAAATGAGGACAAAGATGATGGGATAATAGCAAAAATTCGACGGAGGTCTTCGGGCGAAGAACCTTTGATTTCCTTTGCTTGTTCTTTGTTTTGCCCTACGTCCAGTCTGGAATGTTTCCGTCAATTCAGTATTTACAACGCATTTGAGCTCGAGTAGACTCGTTTCAAATTTCAAGTTGAGAGGAGAGAAGTACATATAAAAATAACGGGTGGTGGGGGAGGAAGCGCACGCTATAAGACTTCCCGATGCTGAAGCAAGATGACGCTGCCGTTTTTGTCGTACTGACTGCCTCTGTTCCCACTGTCGCTGTTCATTTAAGCTGGATGAAATTGCTTGCACATCTACTGTTTATTCCGTTCTTAATTTTTACGCATAGAACTGACCTGATGACTCAAATAGAAGCCCCTAAGCAGAAGACGCAGCTTTGTTACGTCGACGGGTGGAACCCAAGGTTTTGGGCTGATTCCGGAATGCCTTTCATAGATATTTATTACAATTCCCCTAGCGGACAAGCACTGATGGCTTATAATGCCCAAGTAAAAATTCTCCGGTGTCCGGTTCACCTTTCTGTTGAGTGACTTCCCCTGATATGTCTGAATGCACTGAACACAGGAGCCTCACCATCACAATTGTTTTGTAACTCAAACTCACCGCGCAGGATTCTTCTCGTTTCGTTTATCGGGCTCGTGAGAAATTGAGGTGTATCGCGAAAATTCAAGCGGATGTCGTTCGATCTTATATTTCATGTGGGAGAGACGTTTTGCAAGGTCATCATCCTCTCCACCCCATCCGTAATATTTGTTTGACAAACCGCGGATACGTATCATCTGGTCCCGACTGATCGCTGATACACCACCAAAGAAAGTTTTGTAGGGCAACCTACGAATTTTAAAATAAAAATACTTTTACACAATCTTTCATAAATTAGTGAATACGCTCAGCTTTTGAAGGGAACTAGAATTCTGGCTGAATAGAAATTGCATCCTCAGTTCTCATACATAATGCTTATGCAATTATCTCGTGAATTTATCCCTCCATAAACCAGCCTGTTTAGAATCCACAGGAAGCCACTTGTGTTCCTACTCAACAACAAACTGGCACAATGCATTGATCTCAAACAATTTTTAGAGTATTTTATCCCCTTCTTTTCTTGTATGAAAGTAAAATTGTAGTGCTACTCAGAGAATAAGTACGCTTCTCCATGACTGAGAATTTTGGTGATAAAAACCAACGTTCCTTTTTCCCTGATAAGCTAGACGCCATAAACAAACTATTCTTGCAATATAAATGCGAGAAGAACAATAAAAACAATTAGTCGAAGTTTTAGTCAATCAGGCAAATTCTTATATCTCAAGGCATGCGTATATGCATGTCAAGGTCATTTGTGCACTCAGACTCGATCGGTCCAGAAGAACGCTAACACTTTCGGATTACAGCTGGAAAGCAGGATTCTGAGAGGTTGGGAAGGTGTTTCTGGATTCATTAGACCGTCGGTGTCTTCAGCATGCTCGAAGCGGCTGGCTTACGAGTTTGGTTTTGTCCAGTCAGCTGATTCAAAGTATGGCCGTTCCCGGTCACTTTTGCATGAGTTCCGGTTGGCTCTAAAAACACGTGTAACTCCTACGATACGACCTACGGGACAGACACATTAGGTGAGTACTTCATCCCACTGCTCAAGTTGGTCTACGTCGTAAACAAAACCCAGAGCAGCAGAACGATTGGATATGTTTGACCACTCGCAGTATGCAGTATGTGTCACCGATAAGCTACAGTTTAGATGGACCATCTTTCTTTGCTGTACGTTTTATATCTCGGTGAGTGTCCGTATGATGACAATATATTGTGTAAAAACTTTTCTTCCTATTGGGGAAGATTCAAATCTACCCGGCCGGTGCGCCTGAATGAAGTCCTCAGCGGGTATACTGTAAGCTACAGGAGTTCAAAGCAAAGCCAGAAAACCGGCTCTATCACTTGGAATGAGCATTCAGGTAGCTGGTCAGCCGCCTGACTTGAAATCACCTTCAGAACCTTGCATCACAACCTTCACCTGAATCTGTTGATGTTCAGCCAAATGCACGCATGCGAAAGGCTTGTTCCCGTGGACGGAGAAATCGAACGAACTGCTTGACCTGTTGAGTGGCTATATTCACCTTTTGGTTCCACCTTTAAATGAGGCACAACAAGTAGGGAGACAGAAAAAGATGTTGCTGCAAATAAATGTTTTTCGTACACGGCGACACTGTTCTTGGAATCTAGCAGCCACAAGATCGGTGCACCACGCATTGCCGGTGTTCAAAGTCATTTGTGACACCAGCAGGCAGGTACCAGTGGCAGCACAGTCCTGTGAGATGCTGTTACTTGTTTAACATTAAAAAGGTGTTGATCAAGTGGATAACGAGTGAACACGCACAATCATTTGTGGGCAAAAATGAGCAATTCATGTTTAGACGTAATACACGACTCATAAGGTTGCTGAAAAATCTTCGACAGCCCACGACCGGTTTTGCCCTTCTTGGTCTCATCAGGTCGGCGACTTACTAAACCTTCGAATATGAGCTGCCCGTTTTGTTTTCATGATAAATTATGATATAATTCAGCTTCGACTTCAGTCGGATCTGAGTCTATACGCTCCTCTGCTCAGTGAATTCCAGTCCACCACAACGATTATTTCAGCTGTGTAGTTGGGTAAGCCTCTCTTTCCGGCTAAGGACGGTGTAACAGCATGGCAAAGCCGCTACGCAAAAGCACTGGTTTGATGAAACGAGGGAAACCCTTCACTGCGAAGTTGTATATAAGCAAACACCAACTAAGCAGTTACAAGCTTTTGGACAGGAAAGTAAACGTCTCATATGCACATAGTTTTAAAAAACTGAACATTCTCATGCGACTTCCTCGACTTTCATGGATTTTCACTGACTATTACACGATTGTAAATGAACACTGCAAAGCAGTTCCACAAAGCAGTCCACAAGCCGACACGACCACATACTACTCGCATGCCCCATCAGTAGTATACGCCGTTACACTGGTAGCGTATGCTGAAGGTACTTTCTCCTTGTCAAACCAGAGAGTTATCTAAAACGCTCTTATCATCTGCTCGCTGGGATGTTTAAGAGTATGCTTATTCGGCCTTCCGCAATGCTCAATATATGTAGAGTTGAGAAGCTTTGGAATCATGTCCGTATCAAAACTTTGTGCTCAAACCACCTGGATATCCCCTATTTCTGTGTTCCCTACTTGGCGGGTGGAGAAGGTGGTACTTGAATTGCTGAAGAACACCATACTAAGAAAATTGCAGCAAGACACAGCATTCACATTTCTTTCGTCACTAAGCATGACGTGGTGGTTCATCTAGACGCCACGATCTCTTACAGCTGTCTCCTGTAGAATGATCTGTCCCGCGCTGCTATTTTGGTTCATACCTTTCCGTTAGTTGTTGTGTTTAGGCGACACAAGCATTGCTTCTGTCAATCCGTTCAAAATATTAGGTTTATTTCGAGTCTTTAGGATTCTACAATTTGCTTCTGAGTCTCCAGATTTTAAAATCATCAGTAGCCAGTTTTATGACACGAAAACGTAACGGTGCAACGCATAACGTTTTACTTTACGTCTTTTGCAGCACTCCTGCATTAGAAGAAGGATAAATAACTTACGCTTTTCAGTGACAATACGAATATAAAAGCAAGTGTGGCTTGCAAATTGAGAACATGCATGCTAACTAGTCGTGTTTAATTCCTCCCCACGGAACTCGGCGATTCCGGTGAACTTGTGCGCCTCAGCGACGCAAGAATGTCTTTTTCGTGATTTCCTTACGTGTCCGTGTTTCGCGCTGGTTGTGAATACAATGCGGCTACAATCTTTTTGCTAGACCAGCAAATCTCCCCTGAAATATACATATTATCCGATTGTGCAGAAATTTCGTGTTAATCCCTAAACTGAACGCAGTCAGCTGTCCTTACTCTCCTACTATCTTCCAAAACGTCCAACTTGGTTCTCTCCACTTTCTCTTCACTTCTATTTCGCCTCCGTTTATGTCGTTGTTGGTCCGTTTCATCACCACTCAAGCGGAAGATATACATAGCCCCACGCATAGTATTCATTACACTACGTTGTTCAAAATCAAACTATGACTGGTAACGCAACGTCCCGGTGAATTTTCCACTGCGATCAGTTTCCTCGCAACGTTTCCAGCCCATCTTTGAGGGAGGCGCGTTCCCCTTTAGGTTTGCCACACGGAGATTTGGAAAGTGGAAAAGGTACTTTTCTAATTTCCCGTCATTAGCACATTTATATTCTTATGTGATCGCTGCTTCCACATGAACTGTAGGAGACTTAAACTATCTACAGTAACTCCAAATTGTACGCTGTTTCAGAAGTTTGTCTTGATAATTCGCACGTATTCTGCATCATCCTAGTATCTTTGTTGGTTTCTAGTAGCAACGGTTTTGCGACCGAAGTCGACTGTCCGCCTCAAACGGTCTCATACCGGATATCTGGTACCCCTTGAAATGGCGTGATGCTGTTCGAGGAGCCGGTGTCTAGGATAAATCTTTGTTAAATGAAGTGCCAATGGTTCTTTTAGTGAAACTTGCGAGTCACAGCGGGGATTCCGAGGGGACATTCGAGCTACAGAAAGATGCCACTACGGAACTTTTTCACACCACTCGGACGAACAGTGAAAAATCGCTACTTCTGTCGACTATGTCTATTTCATCCAAATAGGGCGGGGCTGATAGCTCATACTGTGACGCCCAGGTGCATTCTGGTAACCAAGACTCTCTAACCCATATGCACAACAAAATGCGTTTGGGTCACTCGAGCTTCAAATTTGTCGTCTAGATTCCAGAGAATTTAGACGTTGACGTATTTTGTAAATGAATCTGATCCGGTTATAAGTTAAACTAAAGGAGACGGGCCCATTAAGTGGCATATTCCGCACCACTTGAGAATGCTGCGTGAGTAAGCTGGTTACACTGTGGGAATACAGCTCCTTAGGTGATCTATCAGACGCGGCGTTTTTCATGATCCCTTAAGGTGTGGTCTAGTATTCTTAATAAACTTGCGCGTTCTCGATAATTGTCTCCTAATAACGGCCTCAGCGGTACTTTCGCGTCGCCCAATATCGCTTTTAGAGGCCATTGTCCTGTTCGTTCAGCCTCTCCTCAAATTTTTGATGGAAACAATCAGGTTACCGGGGTCCAGGACTCCACTGACAAGTGACTGTAACGCATGAAACAGATCAGGATTTCTTGTAGTTTCTGTTTAGTTCATCAGACCGGAGATCTCCTATTGGTCAAGGAATAGCCCAATCTACATTTTTGTGGCCGAAATCTTTCTACTGAGACCCCAAACAGTAGTTCACTCATCTCCTGCACCTTGCATAACACGGGAGAGTTTTGACAAGACAATGGTCTATGCATTATGCACCTTCGTTTTTTCCCCCTTCCTCCACTCCACCGGGTGTGTTCATGTTGGGGTAAAACTATGCGTAGCCTGATTGTCATCTGCTGTCAAGTTTCCAAACAGTCTTGATCGCGAGATGTCCTTGTTCCTTTCAACCATTGCTACGCAGAGGTTGGCAATTTTAGTCGCTGTCGTCAGCAAAAGGAAAGCTGTTCTGGCGCTCGATCAGGTTTCCGGAGCTCATAAATTCCTACATGTATATGTGATGGTTGTGTATGCCCAGTATTTTATTGCTGATTAGGAAGTCCAACCCTAATAGGGTGACATTTCGGATGCCCATAGGGGACATCAAAACTGGCCGGTGTTACGTCCTATTCACTCACTGGAAAATTTACCTGATGTCACCTCGAGACTCCGTTTACTATCACCTAAGTCCGTCGTTCATAATGATGTTTAACCGATCGTGTTCCACAAAGGGTCCTCATGTTTCAGTTAAAGACCATTATAAACGAGAAATTTGGTTGGTATTCAGTTGAATCTCTTGTTAACACCTAGTTTATTCACATGTGACTGTAGAGCTTCACTTACGTACATTTTGATATTCATATGCGAAACGTGGTTGACTGAAATTCGAAGAGAGTCTACTTGGCGAGCTACAAGGAGGACGGAAGATGCGGTGGACTAACGAGTTTTGAGCCAGTTTATATGGAGTGTTGCGTCAAGGTTTTACCTTTTGTTCTCACCATGTTGTGAAATACAAAACAGTCATTCTTTTAAGGTATACGCAGTAAAAGGCTCCAGGAGGTAGTTGAGAGTGCATAAAGGGCACAGATCTGTATTCTGTGCGGTATAAACCTTAGCTGCAGAATTACTATTTTTCGTTACTCCATCACCTGGATCTTGTTCGTCCTCCTGGTGAAAGTACCGAACATTCGTCTGCATCAAAAGTTCAATCTGGCGATCGGTCAAGGTCGACCGATCATTTACATGCTTCCTATTCCTATCAGTCTCGTTTGATCAGCCCTCCGTCTGTCATAACGCGGTTAAACTGGTGAGTTTCTGACAAAGGGGGGGAAGTACTGGACTCCAGCTTGGCACCTGTAATAGGTCAGCAGCAATGAACAGCATTGTCCGTGATTTTCCGTGGTGTGGACCGACACTAATAATTTCGCCGGGTTATGAGGACCATTCAAGTGAGTGTGATGTGA
>SJOL01007826.1:413820-452400 GCA_004794785.1 Opisthorchis felineus | reverse complement strand
TAGCAACCAAACGTACGCACATATGGTGCTGGCTTGGATGATCGTGCTGATATTTTAGGTGGTATCTAGTAGACCACGTCGTTGAAAGGCTTCGGCTGTCGTGCAGTGACAGACAGGACGTACTCCCCTTTTTGTACCAGCGCAAGTTTGGTCTACTATACAACTGGTAGTTCCTAACCAAGCCGTTGTTCGTATCCTCAAGGCGGAGTCCTATTACGCTTCCATGTTTGCCTTTATATCAAGCCAAGTGGGCGCAAAACCAAAAGCAGCTACCGGTATTAATGTACTGCCTGATCTTCCAGGTAACACTGAGGAATTAACCCTTGTATGTAATAAAAGCTGGCCAGGTCCTTAACTGAAGTGTGCGAATTCAGCTGAAGTCATCCAATGTGACCGTACTACACAGCAAAATGCACTCACACGTCAAAAGCGCAATCCAAAAGACCAACCATTGGACGGCTGCACAAAGTGACATGATATTGGTGACCACTACAAACCTATAAGAAGGAAAGTCGACTTTTTGGTCTCAGAGAAGTGTGTAGGCGAAATTTACGTGCATACACCAGTGTGGATGGATTTAACGACTCGTTGCTCGTAACCAAGTGGAAGAGTTCCGTACGGAGACACGACTCGGAAGCGCACAGTCACCTTGGTTGGAACATACGTTAGACTTGAACCTGGTATGTAGTAAGGAGCAAAATATGAAGTCATAATTTGGTATCAGATAGCAGCAGGCTTTCAGTGAAGCGTTCTCGCAAAGTGCAGATTCAGACATTAGTTGGAATCCCCACACGAAGTTCCGACACAATAATATGGCATAGTTTTTGACGATTTGTTGTGTGGTGCAGTTCAGGGATACACTAGGCATCGCTTAATTCTCGCGTCACGTTTTTCACTAAAATCCAGGTCGCTCGCGTCACCAGTATGTGAAAATGCCATCTTTATATTTACACAACAGACATATTCATGTGTTCGGCGAATTTTTCAAGGCTTAGGCCCAACCCCCGAGTTTCCGTCAACCTTATGTTCTACTTGAAACCAAATTGCACGGAATTAGCAAAATACACTCATTTGCAAACAAATTTGGTTTTGCGAGAGACTCACCCGGAACCCAGCTGAATCTCTCGTTTGTGATGTTTCCTGTGCATTACGAATATACATGCATCGCGATATCTCGAATATCGTAGCAACTGGAACATGAGGCGGCCTGATGCAGCACATTCAGTTGCATGGAAACATCACAAACGAGAGATTCAGCTGGGTTCCAGGTGAGTCTCTCGCAAAACCAAATTTGCTTGCAAATGAGTGTATTTTGCTTGTTGAGGCCTAGTTTAAGATGCATATGTGCGTGTCGACTTCACAGCGCTAGTCAATGGAATGTTTTGATTTATACAACTGAGCGAGTGATCAATAGTTTGTCTCCTGGCCTGTTTTCATTTCTTTGCTCTGTGCAAAACTTAACGTCATCAGCAAACAAAGTTTTTCCTCTTATGAATTGAGCTGGACTAAGAGTTTTATTGTGATTAAAGCAGCTGGTTAAAAGAAGCCAAATCTGTGCAACCTGTCAACCTACTTGTATGCATATGTGTCCAGTGCACCGGACAAATGCACCGGGTTTCTTTCACAATGGTAGGGGAGGTACTCGTCCTCCGGAAGTTTATCCACATCATGAAGGATGAAGCAATCAAATCTTCTGATACGCTCGGATTCCTTGAAACCAATGTTGAAAAGAGCGGCACGGTTGAAAGTCGTGTTGTCCGACTAAAATTTGGAAAACAACGTAAATATTGAGGACAACAAGCTCGGTTATCCGCCTGAATTGCGCGGCTCTTAAGGTCAAGTCTTCTTTCGGGCGGGTGGAAATCTCCTCTGCTGTGCTACACGATTTAGATACTCCCAAAAGAGGGTTACAACTGTAGTTGCGTAGTGAAGTTCTTTAGATTAGATTTCGGCCTTAGTTTCGCCTACTTGGTCATTGGTCTGCACGGTGACCCAGAGGCCCTAGTTGCACCGGTTCTCAGGGTTGTTTACTTGAACGCTTTTAAATACGTCTGAAATAGCGTTCACTGCAATCACACCGCACAACCTGAAAAGCCGGGCTGAACCAACCAAATGTCATGGATGTTTATGTCAAGACCATAATAGAGATTATGGTAAAATTTTGAAAATCTTCGCAAGCTTAAGCTCGTTGCATTTAGCCTGTGATAATCAAAGTAACCAGATCAAGAATAACATGTTTTTGAGGCATTTGATTTACTTTTACATGACGGGTTTGCTTGGTGGGCTTAGGAAAGTTCTAAAATGAAACCCAGTAGAATGATTTCCCTGAGAGTTAAGGCGAAACAGGGAGTGAAGTGTCAGTAAAGCGAAGTCTGTCTTATATCGCATCGCCTCAGACCAAGACAAAGTGCTACTTTTCAGGAGCTGCATGGTGCGCATTCGTGGTTTTCGAGTAGAGTTGTGAATGTTACGAACAGGTGTAAAATATCATTGTGAAAAGCTTGCGGAGTTCCTGGCCCAGCTCCTTACGGATCATACGCAACAAACTCAACGTCATGTATTGTACAGGGTGGAACGTTAAAAGCAAAGCGCAGAGTTCCAAACAGTGGAATCCCCTGATCAGTTTGAACAAGGTAGCGCGGACAATAAGGTTGCGGATTGAATGCGTTTAACCCCCTCATTTCTAGGAGTTCATGATATGACCCTGAATTCGCTCAGCAATTGATTATAGTCAGTTGACGTAATACGGGGCTTTTGGGCACTTGCTTCTTCGCTCACTTTTGAAGCCTCCTGTCAGTTCTACCGATATAATTTTTACTGTAACTGAAGGTCAGTTGGTGCAATCAGTGAGATGTAGATAAAATTGAAGTTGACAATTTAATTGATGACAGCGGATTAGTCCGCGTGTACTGTATTGTAAGTACACCGTAAGACCTGAAAAGTGGAATGAGGTGTTCGTATCTATATTCCAGTTGACCTGAGCGCGAGTAAATGTGGGTTCATGGGTCAGCGTCAACATCTATCTGTTGGAATGGGCATCGAAAACTTGAACAGCTATTATTTTTGTTATATTCATTTGGCATCAAAGTTTTCCATATTTCTGTCATTAAAATCAGAGAACCTTCACCAGAAAAGCGGGAATGTCGGGTGGTGTACACATGTGATCTTCCGGCTAATATTTCTTTCCAAAACTGTGAAGAAATGCATAGAGGAACTCACCCTTCGTTCGAATGAGGATTTAATCCGTTACTTTGAGTAGTTCGTAAAGACGTACACCGAGTTTATTTGGACTTTTCACCAGCATCGGAAAGCAGTTTCAAGTAAGTTACAATTTATTGTGTTCAGCATATACGCCTAACCTGAGCAATTTTCAAGGTGGATTCTACAAGTACGATGGGTCCTTGCGTTTAAAACTTCTGGGCAACTTCGGTTTGGGTGCTAGCCAACCAAAATTCACGCATGTATTCTTCACAATCCTCGTGTCGAAAATATTGCTTCGACGGATTATGTCATTGAAGTTGGAGTGGATATATCAGGTTTACATTTTTATGAAGTTAACCATGTAAAACAAGCATCTGTTTGACTTTTAATTAACCTGCCACTTGCGGAATTCGATCTATTCAACACAGCCCACTACGCTTAAATGCCGTTGGAGCTCAGTTGATGGACTCAACTGAAACCCTATAATAAACTGTACTAAGACGAAAATTCCACGAGCATATGGAAGACGCCTTACGGGAGTGACGTTGTTAGGCCTGGAAAAGGTATAATAGCCTTCCAACTGAGGGTAATTGTGGAGCGTTTAATCAGACAGCCCTTGGGATCATTGCAAGATCGTGTTCACCAGCATCATACGCGTGCCAATGTTTGGTGGCCAATGTCTTTTTATTATCAAGGATTCTGAATTATTTTAGTCTGTTTTGCTTTCCGCTAACTGACCTTTCTATCCATGTTGATGAAGCTGACCGAAATTTAAATTTTAAGACCAAATGTGAGTCCCACTATGAGGGGTTTACTCCCCAATGAAACGGCCGGACGACTCAGGAATTTCGCTCACGTTTGATAATCCTTCGGAATTTCTTGGATACATGTGTTTTCAGGCAGTGTTTACATGAGGCGTGTTGGATTATCATACCCGACGCCTAACTTTAGCCTTTGTGTAGGTTTCAGAGCTTTTAATGCCAGACCGTAATTTTATACACTAAAGTGATTTTTGATTAGAGTGGAGACTAATTACTGGGGCTAAACAGAGCCTAACCATTATTAATAGATCATTCTTTCATCGTTCGTCTAGGTAGCTGTAGTGCTCACCTGTTCAACAATAATGATGGAGTATTCCAGTTGCTGACTGCACAAAAAACTAAACATATTGTTCAGAAATATCCGAAGGTTCCTCTCACGATTGCGATATGGTATCAGTAAAGCCACGGCTTGTGAAGATGTGCAGTTGTTTGGGCGCCATAACGCTGGAGGCACAGTGTCCGGTGTTGGAATATGATACAGCGAAGATAGGGGAGTGCAAGCTTTCTCTGAACACAGTTCTGCTGCATCTTGTATGAAAGTTCCAGGAGTATGACGAGCGACGACCTCTTTCCAAGTTGGGACTGTCAAGTTCAGCTCTCTTTGGGTACCTTAGAAATGAGAAAACTAAAAATTAGTTATTTTAGTGCGTCATCGAACTCGAGACAACTCAATGAATAGGACGTGACCGACTAATAAAACCAGGACAGCACAAATGGTGGGCTTAATACGACCGATTCATTTCGCATCAGGGAAGTCCAGCCATGCTACAACCTGCAACAGTGGGTAGGACCGAGCTGTGTCCTGTCGGTTAGGCGCCTGGTTATCGTTGATGTGGCTCCAAATTGGATATGAGTTAGGGCAGGGGCTGCTTGGGCTCAGGATAGCTCACTGGTTAAAGCACGAGTTTGGTGGCCGGAAGATCCTTGGTTTGAACCCAACCTCGGCATCTCCACTACTCCTAATTAGGCTTGGGCAACCTGGCAGTATCTCAGACCTCGTGTTTCCATAAGGTGGTATGGCAGCTAGGCAACTCAATATTGTTACAGCTGGATGGTTATTGTTTTTATTACCGCGTCTTGAAAGCAGTGAACAATCCATCCTGACAAACTGTGGTACTCACAGATGAACTGCTTAAAAGCGACAGATTATGAGATTGATATTTGCATTTTCCGGTTTTCGTTTTGCAGTGACTCGTGAGTGACTGCAGTTCGAAGGTCGCATATCAGATTGTGTGTAAGAAAATATAAAACAAGTGTACTCACATCTAGGTTACGCAAGGTGTTCATGTACTATTCTCGGAATAATATGCCATATGAATATCAAATGATCGCAATCCACTGAACGTCATCGGAAATTAGCAGTGAGCTGCAGCCGATAAGGCTATGTTGAATTAGTGACAGAATGGGCAGGAAATATGGAACCAATGGCACCACAAAAGTACAGACCCACCAGTATCGCGAGAGGAGGAACTTGCTAAACCCTCGCTGCTAATGATATCTTTGAATTCAGTTTAGAATGCAGCATCCCACTGAATAAAAAAGAAAACGAAAAATTTCCGACAAACGATTTTCAGTGGTTTACTTGGAGGTGATATCACCTGAATGCCTGTAAATAAAATGACCCCGTTTGAAAGAAGTGCGAAAAGAATTTCAGCTAGCTGTTCACAAGATCAGCACGGTATTCAAGCCTTATAAGGAACCTTCATCTATGACAATTTTAGTGATCCTAAACAAAAGCTACCTTTTTTTGCATATTTTTCCAAACTTTGTTCATCTTAAACTGACCTTAATTTGGTTTACAATCACGATTAGGAGGAAATCCCCTCGGTTTTAGGTGTACTTCCCACAAGACTTTGCCACTTTAGAGAGAACGTTCTATAGAAAATCCATTTGGAATGGACAGTATTTGCAGCTTTCTGTTTCACAGCTACTTTATTGAAACGTTTCTCAGTCAAGGCCTTTTTTGAAAAAGCCAGAAGTATTTACTCTGAAGAGAGTATTCAACAAACAGAAGAGATCCTAACCCGAACTTACTGCACAAATGGTATCTCGTGTACTCTGTTCGCCTTCACATTAGAAAACGGAGAGAAAAGACTGCATTATCAGCGGCAGAATAGGGTGTCTTATTAACGACGTTAGCATTCAGAGCTCGCGGGCGCCTTTATCCGCTCTACGTCATTTATTTACAGGCAAATCTACATTTACTGTTCTTGCTTTGGAGCAAATTTGTGGGCCACTGACCATTCTGCCTCAAATCTTGTTTGCCGGTTCACATACATATTTGGATGACATCTTCATAGTCACGACAAAATGGTGTTCACATCCACTGATCGAAAAGAACTTCCACGAATTTTGGAAACGTCAAAATTGCCTGAGTCGCCGCCGAGAGGAAATGGGGAAACATGGATGTTGTCCTCATCAGTCGGTAGACATCTGAGTGAGACTGACAAAGATCCAGATCCGAGTAACTCGTTCACCATTCTGCAACTTGACACGATGCTAGAAATTAGTTAGGCGATGTTTATCAAATGCCTGGCCTTGTGTCAAAAAGAGTTTACGTCAAAATGTCATGTGCTCATGGTAATGATTGATTACACTTTGAGTGCACTATGCCTTAAACCATTAAACTGAATTATTACCCGCATATTTGAAGCCAAATGGCATATTGTGATACTTAGTATACGATTACATTCCTCGAGATTCTCGCGTCTCGTAACATGTCATATCACCGACTCGGTCGAATGGATCAAGAAATTCCATTGCATTCAATTTAGGAGAGCTAGCCAGAATGATAAGTCAGGATAGGAAGACGACGGCACAAACCAGAGCAAAGTGAATATGAGTCCGAGAACAGAAAGGGGAATATCGTACTACCCAGTTATATTATGGTGTTAATAGTCAGCTCTGGAAAAATCTTACAGTTATCTAGAAGGGAAAACTTACATCCGAGATGTTAAACCGAATGATGAAATAACAGCCGCATGAAGGATTTTCTATTTAATCAGTTTCACTTCCTATATAAAGCCTAACTAACTAATATCTAGCTAACAAACCAACGAACAAGTCTCTACAGCTTCATAACCGCGAATACAGAAGTGATACCATCGAAGTTAGGATAAAGCTAGCCAACGCAACCGTGGAATTCCGGATAGCTAGAAGGGCGTATTCAGCCTCTCGAAGCATACTATCATTGAAGGTATCATAGCTTGCCTACGTGTATGTACAAGCCATTTAAAAGTTTCTTATTCACGCAAGGTAGCGCATCCATTAGGCAATAGCAGTTTACAATCTCAAGCGCTTACGTTGATAAACAAGTAGTTGGAAAACAAACCGATATCATTTGAATGGGCACCAAATGTGACATGGTTCATGTGTTCTTCGTGGCATCAGACGTGACTACCAGTAGACACGGTGGATACGCCCAATGTTATCCTAGAAAATTTGTAGTGCACCTAACTACGAGTGCAAATCTCGAAGCTAAGCTACAGGACCTCGTTCACAGCGCGTCACGCGAAATTCTAGTATTTACCTAGCACTTAGGTCTCGTTCATTTCCTATTTCCCACTTCTGGTAAAGCTGCACTTCCGTTTTACTGACTTGACTAAACGTTTCACTCACGGTTTGTTTCTCAATTCTCCGTAGTATGCGGTGGTTGTCGCGTGTGCATAATAACACTGAGGTGCTTCCAATAGCCAATAGTGTGAATTTGAGTGTCCATTGGATATACTTGCCGTTTACAGTTTCATGGCGACAGCCGGGATAGTAAAATGTCACGGTAGGCAAGCGTTAATTTCCCCCAAGTGTCTGTGAAGTTCTTGAAGTACCGAGTTGCTGACGGGTATAAACACGTAAGAAACGAATGAAATTTCTGCCAATATCTGCCATGATCCCAACATGACCACAGCAGCTATCCGACGTCTTTTGCGTAAGATAGCAGATTTAAGGGTTACAGTTTGGCTCTGGTAGTTGGATCCATTGTGCGACGTATTTGTACAACTGGGATGGGCCTTATTCTCACCGTTCATTTGTTTGCCTTACCGAACATGACAGATTGCAATATTTGTCAGTCTAACTCTGCAGTCTAAAGTCTGTCACCGCGGTCGCTCCTTACTTTCGAGTTGGTCATGTGTGGACAATTTGTTGGAACCTAATTGTTTTATTTAAATTTCGGCATCACGCTGCTCAGTCTAATGCACAATATTTATGACTTCTGGTATTTAATAGCCCGGGAGGTACTCTACCATTTTCTAAGCATGGGTGTAAAGCATCTGTCCAACCGGGACATTTGTGTTCCATTTTTGCTAAAAATTAGAGTTTTCTTCAGGAGGTTTTACTTTAGTCATCATCAGTCATCATTTGTCAGCTGTAAGAACCTCGTACTTGTCGTACAGTGGTTGCGGATGCCACAGTTTCGTTCACCGATGATTTGAGGAGGTGGGGTAGGTAGCTGCGCATTGGAGGCGGGAGCTGATGAATTGGTGCGTAAATACAGCACTGTCAGTGGGGAATTAGGAAGGGAGATATGCATTAAAGGCCATAGCTCGGATGCACGAGCGCCATTAAAGGCGCGACTGGGCCATGTCTGACAATGTCTCTAACCATCGATGTGACCCGTCTCGGGGTCCCCATCCAGGAAGACTGCAATGACCAGCGCAGCTGAGTTTGCTGGTAATGGCTTTTATACTTCACTGCCAAGTCATTGTTCGACAGCCTCTAGCTCGTTTCCACCCTTCACGTGGTTGTGCTAAAGGAACCCTTCGAGGAAGTCGGTCGACTCACATACGCAGCACATGGCCAAGCCAGCGCAACCTATGCAGTGTGATCAGTTCATCTATCGAAGGTGAGTTATTTCTTCTGAATACCATTCGACGTAATTCAGCATCACTGATCCGGTGTTCCCACCAGACTCGGGCACTGCTTTGAGGACATCGATGGTCAAACACTGAAAGTCTTTTGACGTCCTCGGCGCGCAACGGCCAGGTTTCTGATCCGTATAGTAGTATGGAGCGCACCGCAGCATTGTAAACTCGACCCTTGACGGATAAGCCGATGTCACGCCTACGCCATATGTGACGCAGGTTCACAAAAGCTGCTTTGGCCTTCCCAATCCGGATGGATCTATCATCTTACGTTAGTATCCTAGATTGGATTTGTACGGGTATTTGTGGCATGAGTACCTGTGCACCATTACTTTAACCAGATCCTTTTAACCAGCAGTAGATGATAGACAAGTGACAGATGGATAAATAGAAAGACAGTTGGATAGATTGATATGGAGGTACATACATAGTCCGGTAGGCAGATAAAAAGCTAATAGTAGACTTGGTGTGTTTTTCGACTACTTTCTGTCGATAAGGTGGAAACGAAGCGATAAAACTAAGGCAGTTTGTTGTTCGGCTTCTAGGATATAAGTCGGCGGCAACATCATTAGATCCTTCTTTCTCAGTCTCTCTTCAACGACGTATCATGGTATTTGCAGTACTGAGTTGAATAATATCTAGCTCTGTTTTGGCCGACACAACACGGGGCATTACACAGAGCTCAGATTAAGATTGCAACGAGTGCTATGCTACGAAGACCTACTTGCGGAATATGTCCTCTAAGGCATGCTCGTCTATGAGGTCTTTGATTTATATAATGTTGGAAGTGTGCCTGGGAGGTTCAATTTTAGCTTTAAATCTAACGAAGTCATCCGTCATATTCAGCAGAATTGATTGACAGTCGAGGCAGTGAGGTTTCAGCTACAGGGATTATGGTGATGCAGCTTTGAAAATGGTCGAAAATAGACATTATTCCTACTGTGATCCCCATGCGTGCAATGAGCGGTCTTACTGAAGCACCTGAAGGATGAGGTAGGTGGGACAGTGCCATCACTTTGAAACAACTTTTCAACAAATTCTGAACCTCACAACGGAACAATTGGTCTCGTTTCAGTGGCCACTAAACCTATTTGCAGGTGTATTTATTTATTAGAGAAAGGCTTATACAAATTAAAGAATATTTATTTGTTTCCATGGTATATGAAAACACAGCTCAAGCTGTTTTTACAGCAGAATATCGAAGTAGTCAGCTTGCCACCGAATGCCCTCAATATATGTCTTCGATTGATGGACTATTTTGAGTCCCTGGTTTTGTTCTTTTTTAAGATAATAATAATGAAGTAATGGTAATAAAGTAACCTGCAACCAAATTATTTTTAGACGGAGTATCGATCGCTGCAAAATGAAACCAAGTTTTCACAGAACATAGTATATACCTTTCATTCGACGTTCATGGCAAGCCTATTTTCCTTCAGCTTTCAAACCTTTTGGACGATAACATGAAGAACATCATAAACGGAAGATACAACTAAGATCCAGGTGCATTTTCCAAGAAAACCAAACTGATATGCAAATGAGTTTCACCCGATGAATATAAATTTCTGAGAGAGCTGATGCACCCTGTGAAATTTGGCCAGTTGTAATCCACTGGTTTGTTCGCTGATCTGGCTAATTTAATTGAAAATCTTCCATTATTATTTACGTATCGTACGTGCGTATGAACAAGTAGGTACATGTGTGTGTTATGAGTGCGAGGGTTTACACGGAGGATGACCTTGGTTTGCCGTTGCGGGTAATTGTTAATTGACACATCTACTTATTGCTTGATCTCTAAGTAACCTTAAGGTTATACGTCTTCTACCACCTGAGTTTACTTCGGTTTGCCTGTCGCCATTGCCCGGACATGTTTCCCGGTCAGTTGGTCCAACGGCTCATTCTAAACCAGTGCTTAAAATAAGATGCCACTCCTTCGCTGAACGTGCTGCTTGGTTAATGTGAATTTCTGTGTCCTGACTAATCTAAATCGTCGCAGAGTGCCACACGTTTAGATCAACTGCTCTGGTTTTTGAACTTTTATTTTCCAACAGTCTATCCTACATAGTGTTAATACAAACCTCTCCAGTGATTTGGTACGCCGCATCGGTCTTTGTGACCTCATCGATCTTGCTTGGGGTGGAGAGCTGTAACCCAAGCCACGCAGTTTCATTAGATGTCATCCCGAGTGTCATGTTTGAGAGGAACTACTCAACTATGCGAACAGATCCGGAATTCACTTTACAACTCGGGGTATTCGATAAATACCTCTACAGGTTTAAGCCAGCCACTTCGGGATCAATGATACAGCGGTATGCCAACTAGCAAAAACGAGTGTTTTCACGCATGGTTTTAGGAAACACCGAAACCGAATATTTTCGTAGGACACAAACACACAAATCCATTTCAAACGTACTTTGAGGTGTTCTTTGTTTTGGAGAACAGATGATTCGTTGTTGAGCTGGAAGAGTGTTGTTGCCGGAAGAATATGTTTCCGTTTGGTGTTTGTGTTCCATAGAAAATAAGGATATGTGACAGCGCATTTTTGTAGTATCGTACAGAGCACACAACTGATTTTCTCAAAGCCGACTAGTTTACTTGTGTCTTTGGTGGCATGATTTGTAATGAAAAACTGTCAGGCTGCTTCGCCAAGTCAGTTTATGTGAGCCGTTATGCTTTATAATAACGGTAGTGAAGCAATTGTACGAACGGTAGGTCAACTTAAACAACCTCGTTGTGTCACAGATCCTTTTTGACTAGGTGATGATGAACTTGACGTACTACACACGTAGTAGAGCACAGATTTACAGATGACTTTTATCCCCAAAAAATAGCAGCATAATTTCACTCTGGCTGACGCAGGAATGAAACGGGGATACATGCGACATGAGTATGTGACATCTGAATGCAGTTTCCTCAACCACTCTCATCTTCAGTTCGCTAATGCTTTGTACCTCGGATGGCTTTGTTGTATTCTCTAAAGCCCTGACGAACCTGGCTGTCAAAGAATGCAGGTAAATGTACTCGTACAGTTTTTAAGGAAGCTTGGAATGTTCAGTCGTTCCTATGTAAACTTACCAACTGACGACTGAGTCTTGTGGTTCAGGCGCAAGTAGTGCGGCAGAGGCAAACTCTACTGAATTGCAAGTATTTGAGAAGCATTCTGAGGTTGCTTCTGAAATATCAGTTTGGATCCCCCAACAAAAAGTCAACTATGTAGCGTCAACTTGGAGAGATATCGTTATGCAGACCCATTTGTGGTTCGGCAGATTCCCCACATGAGGGATTTTATATGACCTTGGTGAATGAAATGTAATACACGGGGTCTCTCCGAGGATGACCGCCTCTTTAATTTAGTCGGTCCCACCAAAGTCATGCTACGAAACTCACAGACAGTTTTAGTACGTATACAACAACCAAGAAAAACAGTTCCTAGCTTAAACAGCGAAATTCAGCTCACGGAACACTGGTGGGTGATTAACACACTACATGATATTCACCTACCTTAGGTTTCAACCAGATTAATGGGCAGTCAGTGCACGGGGTTCTGCTCTGTTTAGTTTTCGAATTTGTAACTACCATGTGGAATGCTTTATGTAGTTGGCACTGAAGTCGTTAAAAATATTAACATAGGCCTTGCCTTGTTTTCTAGGTATAATCGGGAATTAGCAAAGTGCAAAATCGCACATCATCAGTCTGATGATGGACATGATGCTTGTGATGATAGCAACCTGATTGCAGTTGAATTAAGGGCCGCCGTTGAAATGAACTGGCATTCCTATTTGTTGGTTATTCAAATATGAGTTTTGCGGATTCAAAATTGCTGCAAACTGAACAGTACTTAATAAAATCAAGCCGTCCATGGGTGAAGAAATGCATATCATCATATGCTATCATTCTTGTGTAAATTTGTATAGGCTCCAGAATGGCGATAACATTGCAACGCAGATTAATTCTCGGCCAAGCCGGGTCCGATTCAAACACTTTAATCCACCTTCGGATTCACTTATGTTTTACTTCTTCAGCCGCGGGAGGTCGTCGCATAATCTTACTGGTTATGTTTTAAAATGGTATGCTATGTCCGCTCATGAAATAGCAACTAGAAATACGACAAAACCATACATCACAACAGAAATTCGAAGTGCGTCGGTGATGTCTAGCCTGAAGATACCTATCTCGATAATTCATATCATTTCGCAGTTTTCCGCATTCTGCTTTGAAGCGATTTTACGATGTAGTCTTGAATTAAACAGGAAAAGTATCGACTAATCCTGCGTTTCGTTCTCAAGTTCAAGAACCATCCTTTCTGATTAGAGAAATTCGTGCGCTCAGAGAAATCAGTACCAGGCAAAGAGCCGGTACAAATCGGAAGCAATAAGACAGCAGAGTAGCAATTTATTGAACGGTTTTTTTAGTGGATTGACTTATTTTTTCAACCGAGTATACTTCAGACAGGCCGTCGTGTGTTTCACTTATAACGATACTCAATAACTTATTTTTTCTTTAGATAAAAACTACTTCTATGACTTGATGAAAATAATTCGACATTCTAACGTATTTTCACCCTTCTTGAGGCTAAGCATACAAGCGCTGATCCCATGAACAGGAATGAAGAGAAAATATTGCTTGGAATCTGGTGTAACCGACAAGTCCTTTTTTAAATATTTTCCAGACTGTCGACAGCAGACAGCTCACAGTCTGAGGGGTTTGAACAAATTTCGTCATTTAAATGTTAGGTTTAAAAGGCTGAAGTTCATCTGTTTTGAGTCAGTCAATGCATCTCATCGCTCTCACTGTATTCAATTGCTTGTCTGAAGCACTTTCCTCTGACCTATTTCAGCCGAAATTCGCAGTAGAAAAGCTAAAGCTGGAAAGCGAACTTCGCGTGGTTAACTGAATACACATTTTCAGTTTTCGGTGTATCAAGATATAAGTCGGGCAAAAATAATATCAACTGAGGATCGAACAGTCATTTGAACGGTTGTAGACATGCAGAACTCAACTTTGTTCCTTGAAACGACTGTGGTTACGCATATTCCATGAACTTACCCGCAGTAGTCTTCTATATTGATTACGTTGGTTGCATGTGAAAAAACATTGCAAATTTAGCTAGCTTTCAAAATACCGTCAGTACATCGCGACGTATAAAACAGACAAAGTGCTACTCAATTCTACGTGAGGTAAGTGCATGTAAACAAAATTTTCAAACAAATTGAAGGATAAATGAAACTGGGTCACATTTAAGCTAGCGCGATCATCCCAAATGAGCTGTACAAGTGGAAGGAGAAGCTGTACGAAGCTAGGAACGAAGGTGATTAGCAGAATATGTTTTGCAGGAAGCGCACTGGAGTTGATTTGTAAAACGCGAGTACTCTAATTTGGGATTTCCGAATGAGTAGAAGTGTTGAACCATAGATCGGGCCATGATAAACTACAGGGGATACAACATTGGCTTTTGTCCCAACTATCATTTTTGGTGTGTATGAGGTGACCTCAGTGCCTAGCAGCAAAGGAGGCTATTGAAAACCTCCATTGAATAGTTAGACCCATCAATCGGTAACTCCTGCAAGAATCCCGAAGATTTTCAGGCACACAGTGAAGCATGATCAGTTCAAGTTTCGCACAAACTCAATGCGCGTTATTGAAGCAAGGAGCTGTTTAAACCAGAATGCATTGTTGCGGAACAAATTCTAAAGTTGGCGTCAAAGTGTATAAAATTCGGATCCACCTTATATTATTTTCAATCTGAATCACCCATATATTTCGTGGATATTGATGAGCCAAAGACAGCGAACTGGAACTTTTTGATCACAACCTAAGTGCCAGCACGTGAACTCAAACTCAGAACGTGATAAAGGACTTCAAAATATTCTAAACCACTCTTACTTCAAAGTTTTTTGCACTTGATGACTACAGCGAACGAATCGACGTCTTCCGTTCGCTATGTCCGAGTAAAATAAGGACGTATCGAAGGTTATTCTAATGGTGGTTGTTATGCGGGAATTAGGGCACTAAGGCTGCAGTCCTTATCTAAAGGCGTTTTCCGATACCCACAAGGTTGCACGGAGAGATGATTAAATGGCGAGCAAACAGCGATGTGCGGCTCGCTGTCAGCACTATTCCACTTTTAGACGTTCAGATTTCTCTCAGATACGTGTTTATGCGTAGCTATGCGACAGTTAATCGTACAAAGCTTTCGCTACCGTTGTTTACTAGCGACCAGCTTATGATAATTAGCATTGTGATTCCATGAGACGCGGTAAACTACATGGGCACCGCATAGCTATGCCTTGTCAAGGAAGAATTCATCCAGCTCTGAGCCCTAACAAAAGATACTGTACTCGAAGGCTTACCGAGAAAATGAATCTTTAGAGCAGAAGCCATATGTTGCATCCAAACTAACGGTAGCAACACGTCGACAAAAACGGCCACTGTGATGTCTGGAAATGTTGACATATTTGCAAAGGCTTGTGACTTAGTAGCTAGGTAATGAAACTAAGTTGACTTCTCTGTACAACGTATTCAGAAAATCTAATTCCGGTGCAGTTGTATGTCAAGACATATCAGGCAAACCTGGAGGACTAAACCACCAAGCCTCATCTTAACACTGTCAAGTTCACCAAACTTGAAATCAAACCGTGAGACGCTAGAAAAGATATTACTAAGAGAAACAGTTTTAAAACTTAAACAGAGAGGTGATGGCCTTATATATGAATTTGGAAAACTCTTCGCACTACATCTGTTGGCTTCATTCAAAAGCTGTTTTGCAAAATCTGGAGTAACAGGGGACGGGAAGACAACAGTCGCTGTTCGTGCCTAGGCCTGATACAGATACTCAAAACAAGGTTCGAAATTGCCACGGCAACGTTTTGTAGATGTAACGTCAAACAGAACTGCGTTACAAGTCGCTGAAATACACAGGAAATGGACGCAAAACAAATACATCTAGAATGGAGACAAACAAGAAAGCTCCGTTTGCAAATATTTTTTATATCGCGTAACAAAAAAGGAGCCTAATCCAATCACTTTTTCGTACGCACGTAGTGCATGGGTTCGCACTTTCTGAAGGAATGGACTAACAGACCGATTGTAAGGAAAGTGAACTCGGTGCCCTTAGCCCTGTTATACAGCTGTGAGCTTCCTGTAACCCCGAAACAAAGTCTTCTTGGTGCCGAAAAAGCTTTCATCGATCCAATGTTTACGTTGCCTTTTTAGTCAAAAAGCCGTCTGATGTCACCGAATACATTAAGAAGGTTTTAAAGGTAAGGCTATTCTTTGAGAACATGAACAATCGAATATATCCGCCAAATGTTACCGGAGTCCTAACCACCCGACCGTTTAGCAGAAAATGCCTTCTAGATCCGATTGTAAGTACAATGATCTGGGCATCAAATGTGCAGACAAAAACCTGTTAAATTTGTCTCTCACAATTTCCCCAAATAACCTTTGGTCGATCAAATTTTCAGATTTTTCGGACGAATTTGATGGCGAAATTGGGTTGAGCGAAATGTTCTTACGTTAGACTGTTACCTTTCAGTTTGTTTCTATTCATGTTGTATTTAAACGGAAACGTAGCACCACTTTGGTTTTGACGGCCGGTCCGTAACTATAGTGAAAACAACCAAACGTATCAGTCACGATTAGAACATCTTTGCCAAACTATACTGCAAACTCGTGTCTTTGGACCAGCCAACCATTCTGGAAGTCATTACGGCCAAATAACTGTCATTCTGTTTGACCGAGAGTTAGCTTCAAAAATGACACCTCCACTTCATAGTGCTGCTGGTGTAAGGATGAAAGCGCTTCGCCGAGGAGTTGGGAAACACCAACTAAACGGTTACAGACTATTGGACAGGAAAGTCAAACTCTCATTTGCACGTTGTTTTTAAAAACTGAATATCCGTAAATGTAGTGAAAAGAACCACACGTATCAGTCACGGATAGAACATCTTTACCAAAATATACTGCAAACACGTGATATATTCTTTCGGGATGGCTGTGGCTTTGACACAGATAATGTGTAAGCTCTATTCCACTACAAATTCAATTTGTAGTGGACATAATTTCTAATAAAATCCCACGCCATGCCTACAGATGCCTTGCTTTATTGTCTAGCGGATGGAAAGCTGTTGCGAGCCACACACCGAAGGTGTACAAAGCACGATACGTGCGTCAGCTTCAACAGTAATGAAACAGAACTAAAAACCATTTCAGGGGTCTTTAAATGGCAGCTAGTGTGATTTACTTGTCCGACGGACCACGAAACGAATGGAATAGCGGAACAAATTTATTACAAAAGGACGGTTACTCGAAGAGATTTGTGTGCAGAAATATTTAGCGGAAGTTCCCATAAACTGTGAGGTTCCTAGCACTGACTGAGGACTTGTTTTTTGTTTACCATCCAAAGGAAATTTAGTGACAGATATGTTGTCTGGATAGCTGATTGTTACACTATGCCCGATTGTTCTGTTATTGCACGAGCCGCCGGTGATTTCCATGAACAAGAAGGAAATATCAACATTATTGGCTCAATATACGATTATTTGGTCAGTCAAGTGCGTACGTGTTTGTGTGGCACATGCTCCGCCCACATCAGTAAACCACCTCTACCGTTCCCCTCCCAAAAAGGGTTCTGTCAAACAGTGCCAATGGCACTCATACAGAAAACACGATCCAAAAGACAAATACAAGTAATGCATTTAGTGTTATCTACAGGGTATCATCCAAGGCCTTTCGTACATATGGCCGAGGCCGCCTGTCTCATGCAGCCGTTACCGAGCCGTGCAAACAGACGGGAGTAGTGAGAGCACACTCGTTATATTGGCGCTAAGGTGGGTGGCTGAAGAATATTTGATCAGGTACTATTTTAGCTATGGTATAACAAGACCAAGCATAAAACCAACCGAAGAAGACCACAGCTAGCATGCAGCGGTCTTTCATCCACCATTTGGGATCATTATGGTGGTGGGACCTTGGTACTGGCAGCTGAGAATTGTGTAGGGGTTTAGTGTTACCCATCACTGGTGTCTGATTTGTTACTCTCTGTATACCGCAACATTGCCAGATATGCAGACGCATATTCAGCAAATCCAGGGATTTGAGTGTATTACACAAACTTTGTCTACTTAACTGCACAAACACATGTAAAGTGTTTTGCCTTATTCTTGTTAACAACGTCAGACGTGCTGATAAATCTATAGCCAGCGTATAATAATCAATGTCTGTATGGTTGCCGATGGACAACAGAGTGGATTAATATGCCTGAAACTACTTCGATGAATGGTCTACAAAGGGTGTACAAGACACACCAGGTTTTCCGGTTTATCTTTGACTTTTTAGAGAAACGCAGTTGTCCCGGGTATTTGGCTGCCTTATTTATGGTTTAGCTTACTGGTGATAAAAAAGAAACCTGCTGGAGGTCGATCGCAGAAAGTTTCGGGGGGAATCTTCTTATCGTGTTAAAAACAATGTGATCAACTGAGCCATTTGAAGGGGGAACGAAAAGGCAACAAATCTGTGGATGAATTGTGCGCAAGCACCTTCTTGTGCATCCGCAAAGCCTACGGCGCAACTTACGTCGTTCGTGCGAGTAAAATACCTGACGAATCAATAAAACCAAAACGGCTACTTAACAACCCTTGCGTTGTTCTGAGCACAGATGGCGGGCTTAATACCATCGATTCATATCGCACCATGCACGTCCAGTCGACAAGACTGTTTCTTTCATGCTTCAACTTGCAACATCTGGTGATCGATAATGTGGCTTTAGACCATACATGCGTTATCTTTGGGGCTGCTGATAAAGTGCAGAGTTGCTTCAAACGTGTTCTTTTGCTGGCGCTTCCAACTCCTTTCATCTTATAACCCCAGTGTATAGCTTCGCGTACAATTGTGCTGACTTATAGACACAGCCCCTGAGTACGTTTCGTGTTAATCTCAACTACTGTTCATTCTACGTAAGCTTCCGGTACACACAGCAGCGTATGGTAAAGTCGTTATTTCTTGTGATCAAAGAGTCAAAAATGATAGCCTGTTTTTTCGAACTTACATGAGAGTCAAATGGCTTGATAGAGGACGCTAAAAACGGAGAGCAGGTGTTCAGTCGGTCTTCGCTGTTTGTTTTCGGAATGCCTACCTTATTGCATATTGGCTTTCTCCGATTTTTCAAGTTTCGCTATAAAAACACTGGTCCAGTTTAATCCTGATGAACTACGCCACTTACCATTAATCTAATTAGAGGTAATGTTCGGCAATAAAACCATATAGCCCCACCAAATGGAACGGAGACTGAAAGACCTGAAGAGATCCGGATGATTGCCTGAAAATTACTGATTTCGGGAAGAGTGATGTTTGTAACTAGTGACTGCATATCCGATGAGGGCGTGGTTTATGAGCGATAATATCAGTGAGCTCTAAGCTTGGCAAACGTCCATAAGTGCCGTTCAAACATTTTTTACCAATAGTTATTATGGCGAGTCTAATGATATCTACCAGCCATTTGGCCATTTGATGATACGGCGAACCGTTCCCGACTAAACTTGGACGATAGAATATTCGGATTCACGAGTGTGTGCGAGCCTACAAATCTGAGTTCAATGAATGAAAGTTTAAGTAGAAAATTCGGCCTGGGAGATGGTAACCTAAATGGGCACCAAACATCAACACCGCCCCCCAAACTATGCTTTAGAATTCCGCCCAGATGATAGACAGCATCGCCACAAGAGCGGAACTCAAGCCTTTTCAAATAGGTTACCTGGGATTGGCCTAGATACCGTGCAAACTGGAACTGGCTGTAAGTGAAAATGACTGGTCTCCGTAACCGTTTTCCACTCCACGATGTCTTAAAAATGTGCATTGTTACAAAGACATGTGAAGTCCATATATCAGCTACAGGGAACCAGGATTTCATTATACTGAAGTCAGACAGGATATCCGTCTCTGCTAACATAATCACAGTGAATTGTCTGACGAAAATACAGAACTTTAGCCAACACGTCCCATCGTTTATTTGGAAATTAAATTTAAACGACATGCTATTGGTGGATTTTCGAATTATTGAAAAGTTCACGCTTCCTAAGTAAATCGATTTACGTCACAGACTTTCGTCTCTGATACACCGAATAAAATTCCACTCATCACTGCATGAAGCGAACGGGCACACTGACTGAACTTTCCTGATGTAGTAGGGACTAGACGTTATAAACCAACCTTCTGTGTTCACAGGAGCCCAAAAACTGTTCCGCAACTGCCTTGGCTTTACTGTTCCGTCACTTGTTTTGAAATTCGTATGTTCGTTTTAGATGCTGGATCATCAGATTCGCATCCGATCGTTGTAGCTTAATATCACAGGTGAGGATATTTTCACTTGTGATTTCAAGAATGATCGCAGCTACTTAAGTTAAGTTCTATGGCAACTGTCGCGTGGAAACAAAGTTATCAGTCAAACTGAGGTTCACGCTCAGCTTCATGGTTTTTAGTTTTCAGTCTTCCAAATGTTCAGCCTTTAGTCTGTTACAGGAGGATTTGAACAATATTGGCAATGAAGTAGATAGTTTGATGAATATTTACTGCATAGAATTTCCGTATTCTTCACTGCAAAGCCAAGTGAACTGACGGTGATCAAAATAGACCGCACAACACAGCCAAAGAAAGCCAAAAACAAGTTTACGGAGCACCGAACAGAATCAACTGTTCGGTCCGTTCGTTGCAAACGAAGCTTTCTGCCATAAGTCTATGGGCTCAAGTTTTCGAACTGGGGCTCCAAGTGTCCGTAGAACTAACTCGCCTTCCAACTACGGACAGGCGGCAACTGTGCCGCTGGTGGATGCAATCTGTCATAGCGATATTGAAGTGGACCCAGTTACATGGGTCTATCGATTCAACTAAGTCGCACGACCAGAGGTTACTAGGTCACTCTTTCGCATCACCTAACTGGTTTGCGGTCATTTTACGTCCGATTTACCGCTGAGCACCAATGCTGAACGGTGTGAGCACTGATGGACACTTCCCAGGTTGAATCAGTGTAAGTGCTCACCGTTCATAGGTTAACTTCGCCGCACTTTAAGTCTCTGAAACTTATCTTACGTTGTAATTGAAAAAGCAGAACAATATTTCCAGAGAAGATATAAGCCAACTTCTAATGTGTTAGCCACAGACTACAATGCTGTCACAAGCATCGACCAAACCAATGCGTATACTTATTTCGAAAATATGGTTTTACTCTTTGTTTTGGTGATGTTCATGATTTTCTCAACTACATTAATGTAGAGCTAAATATGCCAAGTTAATGCATTTGTTAATACATAAGCCGAGTATTCATTTTAACCCTGAAAGTTTCACAAATCGAAATGGAGTTCTTCACGAATTTCATAGATTCATTGTCAACCAAGATAAAATTTGAGCCCAGCTAGGCTGAAAATGTCATGAAGCAGATTTGTTAGGCTTTTTTACGAAATTTGCTTTGCCATTGCCCTTAAAAAGCGCAAGGAATTTGAAGTTAACTCACCTATTCTTACCGTTAGAAGGCACCCAATTATCCAACAATACCAGATCCAAACTCGAATCGGTATTAAAATGCAGCCGCAAGGATGCACAAAGCTGCACTCAGTTTACACTGTGAAGGAAAATGTCCTATAACGGCGACAGCCTAGTTTTGCGGGCCTGTTCGAAGCCCATGTAATTAGCTAGGTTTCCTGTAATTGCGGAGGAAACTATGTTGGTGGCAGAACAGACCGACCTCTCTCGTAGCGTGGCACTAAACCCAAGCTTCAGCATGTTCTTGGAGCTGCAGCACACTTACCCCCATAAGGTCGGAGGTCACATTGTGATCCGGTGAACTTAACCACCACTTCTGATGCAAACATTACACCAAAACAGATGGAAATAACTCATTTCTCAAGTTGGGTCTCACTTATCAGAATTAACCAGCGAGCAAAGTGTGCACAAACGTTTCGAAGTAAAAATCTGGAGTACAAGGCTTTACACATGAATTTATTTAACCTTCGGCTGTCTGAAGATTCCGATTTGTTGCTCACCTTTTTCTGCTTTCACACTGCATATTTATTTGATTTCTGGTGACTGCAGAGCTTACAAGGGCAGTTGGCAACCGTGATGCATGTGCTGACAAATCGGATACGAGGGGTCCAGGATTCTAAGAATTTTATACTATATGTTACTAAGTGGTAAAGGATGCCTAACCCATGGATAAGCGAACACACTAATGCAATTATATGTCTCTCCGGAAACAAGGAATTCATCTGACTCACCTGTCTAAGTACCAGGCGTAAAACCTTCACTAAAGGTACATCCCATTGACGGAGAATCCATATGATAATAAGAAGCTGCAAAGCTCCAACTATCCACATGCATGGTAATCGGATCGTAAAGTATCCTAGGAGTGAAAAAGAAGGGTTTTCATGTAGTTAGAAACTGGTTAAATTAGGAATCCATCAGATACGCGAATACACTACTCTGGGCTCACAAAGAACTTCTCTACTGAGAAGCGTAAACACAACGGACAAGAGTTCGCCATTAGGAACTATTTCCCGAAGCACAGTCGTACTTTGGAATCATGAGAACTGAATCACCTTTTTTTCCGCAAATAGACGGTTCCTTATAGAACAACATTTTCTGCTATTCTTCCTTTCTACTAACAGTCTCCTCTACATTCATGTTGTTTGCAAAGACTAATCCACTACTAGGAGTCCATTAACCTCAACCCACGTTCATCTATTATTGATCAAATCGAGTGATGAATGCAACGAACATGGTAGTCTCAGAAAAATCGGTCAGTAGCTTGTCACAAAAAGTTGCTGGAGTCAGTCAAACAGATACAATGTTACGAGACTACCAAAAACGAAAACATTCAGCCAGATGACGTGTTCACGATAGTCTGGGCATCCGAGACGCATGATGGCATGATTTACTACGATTCGAACCCTAACACTTGAAAGTACAAATTGCTTGCGGTGGCAAGTTCACAAAGGGTCACCAGTAAATTAGTACACTGAATTAGACGACCAGATAGATGTTTAAGTCACGTTAAAACAGTGCCACCAACTTTCATGTGCACACCGACGGTGAACAGTATATGAGCATTTTTTCGGTGGGACACACCACTCGTCAGGTTGTTGAAAAACTTCGACAGCCCACGACGCATCAGACAGGCGCAGGCGCTCTAGTTTCCGTAAATTGTATGTTTTGTATGCAGCAGTCTGTTCTGCGTAAATGTACCAGGTCTGTGACTACATATGAGATAGTCCTATTACTGCTCTCTAAAACCACAGAGTCATCGACAACATAAGGTGCTTTTCAATTAGTGCCTATGCTTTGAGTGCCATCACTTCGCAGCTTCGCCACTTGACGTGGTCATTAGTCAAATGCTATCTTACACAGTAATATACACGCTCCTTACTTTACCTGTAAAAGAAATGTCTCACCGTCAATACAAAACGTGACGCTAGAATGATGGTGGATGGCAGTCACCCAATGAGGAAGAGACTGAATTGTAACCTACAGGATACCTCATGAGAACTCCAAAATTATATCGACTACTGGTAGGCAGTGGAAAAGTCAATTTTTTGAGGATCAACAATGATATGACAATCTGTGCAACCTTACCACATGATGCTGTAGTTCTACCCCCAGTAATGCAACACTCATTCCTGATCATTATATTTGCTAATAATTCCTCGGTCAAATTTCAGACAAAATTAATCGACCAAATAATTGTCCGTCTTCTGACCAGCCAACCATTCTCGAAGTCATTACGGCCAAATAACTGTCTTGTTGTTTGGCCGAGAGTTAGCTCCAAAAATGACACCTCCACTTCATAGTGCCGCTGGTGTAAGGAGGAAAGCTCTTCGTCGCGGAGTTGCTTATTGGGAAACACCAACTAAACGGTTACAGACTATTGGACAGGAAAGTCAAACTCTCATTTGCACGTTGTTTTTAAAAACTGAATATCCGTCTTCTTCTTGAACTCGTCTTCTTTAACTCTCCTGGATATTCATTGTCTACCACGCAATTGTAAACGAATGCTGTAAAGCAGTTCCACAAATTCCGTAATAAATCCCACCTTCCATTAGATCAAGCGGGAGTTAACGAGAAAACGCATACTACTCGCATGCCTCATCAGTAATATCCATCGTTACACTGGTAACCCGCGATCCACAATAACACTTATGTCAGTGGGGCGACCTAAAAAAGATGAACATTTGTGCTCATTACCTAAGCTCCGCCCATCATGGGCTCTAGCTTTTAACGGACCTAGACCGATATACACTTTCGCTACGAATACACATAAGTAAGTTGTTTATCCGGCGATCTTGATTTCAGCTCTGTACTGCGTTCATTGTACCTTTATCCAGTGTACGCATGCTTTCCTGTTTTGTTCTGCTTGGGCTAGCCGGCTGACAATTGTTTGACACTTGTTTATATGTTGGTAATGTACTTGATTCGGTGCGGGTGTACAGTCGTACAGTCCCTGTCTATGACTTCATTTGTAGCCCTACTTCTACGCGAGTATCCAGTATGTACCGTATTCCGAAAGAAAAGATCGGAACCTCATTCCTAGATCTTCGTCTCTAGAGACAAGAACCAACTAGTGATAAGTGGTTGACAGTGACGCTATCGGCTTTCTCTTTCTGGAAGCTATTATTCCTGCATTCCGAGTTCAAATGGTAGATGTTGCGGTTCTCAGGAAATAACAGGAATCATGTGTATCAAATGTTATAGTCGAGGATTTTTATTGTAGTGTCATGTGACATTTTGCGGTCAACCCGACTAAAATTGCTGCAGAAATGGAAGTCAGACAAATTGTAGCCACGGATTTAAATATCCAGTGCAATAATTCCGTATGCAAACGTTTGAAGCGACTTTAAAAGTGTAAAATATTTGGTGGCCTTAGCGTGAATTCTATGCTGGGTATTTGATGCCCTACTTTAGTGCCTATCGTCTGGCAAATTACCTAACACACATTATCAGCTAGCGTAATGTGAGTTTGGCATTGTTCATATCACACAGTATACGGAACTTCCATATTTAAGATCCTACGTTTCTACAATTTTGAAACCCATCGAGCCAACTGAAAATTTTGTGACCGAGTGTGTGCAACCCACTGTGTGATTTTGCTGTTTCCCTATGCTCTATACTGCAGAAGTTTACCTGATAAACTTTCCCCGATTCTCGTTAAATGGACCAACTCAACTGACAGTGAGTAGGGTGCAAGAGAATGACCGGTAGAGTAATACATGGACATCACCTGTGACACTGTTTAGATGTACCCGATCCTGGCCACACACGCAGCGGTGTGAACTGGATGAAACTTTTAATTTATATAGGTGTTTTGAGTTAAATCAGCTGAAAACAATATCAGCACCAATCTGGTCTAGGCGACACCATGGGATGGTAGCATCATTTGTTTTCCTTCTGTATTTTCGTACAAATTGATCAAAGCTTGTGGATTACGAATTTACTTCAGAGTAGTATCAGTTGCATGATGACTAAAGAATACGCACTTTTTCATAAGGAGACTACTCCTAAGGTTGCTGAAAATTCTTCGACAGCCCACGATCGGTTTTACCCTTCTTGGGGCTCATCAGGTAGGCGAAGTCCCCGAGTTTCCGTCAACCTTATGTTCTACTTGAAGCCAAATTACACGAAATTAGCGATATACACTCATTTGCAATCAAATATGGTTTTGCGAGAGACTCACCTGGAAACCAGCTGAATCTCTCGTTTGTGGTGTTTCCAGGCAACTGAATGTGCTGCACCAAGCCGCCTTATGTTTCAGTTGCTACGATATTTGAGATATCGCGATACATGTATATTCGTAATGCACTACTCATAAGGTTGCTGAAAATTCTTCGACAGCCCACAACCGGCTTCGTCCTTCTTGGGGCTCATCAGGTAGGCGCAGTCCCCGAGTATCCTTCAACCTTATTTTCTACTCACTTCTACCCACAGAAAGAGACGTTATGATGAACCCATGGTTAACTCTATAACTGTGTTGAGGAGAGTATTGTATTCAGCCGAAGGAGCTCAAACAGCCAATCCTCTTCTCCGGTGCCAGCAAATAAGTGAACCTCGTAGTCTTGGAATTTAGTACTGCACCAGATAATGGTACTTTGAGGAAACTTTCCCAACCAATTAATAATAGAGACGACACAGACCAGTGCTTTCCTCATTCACATCGCCATTCTGATTGAAGACATGCTGACCCGAGCTTAGCCGAAACGAAAAGCAAAACCTTGTTGCTGATGGCACATTCCTTGAAGTGTGATGATGGCAAAGCTATGGCCAGTAATGAAATCCGAACATGTCGAAACGTTTGTTCTCTGCTGGCGTGTATTTTACGTGTTCATATACGTGCCAAGCTGAATGTCCTATGTAAACCCTCATAAGCTTGTCCTCATGGTTTTTCACTATAGGGCAATACTAACACAATTTTGCTTATATGAACTGGAGCTTGACCACAAGCGATTAACTGCACATCTTATTCACCACCTTGACATCATTACGTGTCTTAATCTCTTCATCGCGGTCTTATTCCATCTGATAACAAGTGCCTCCCTAGAAAACGATGCTGAGAAAGCAATCGTTCCAAAAGAGAATTTCACTGATAACGGCAAATGGTAAGAACAATGTTATGGAATAACAAGCCATTCTGAAAAGAAGCTACAGCTTACTTGTGTGTAGTTTCATTGTGAAGTGTGTAGGCCTGAGTACACCCCACTTTCCTGATTTATATAACACTCAAGTTACATGTCAGTTCTGTCTACAATTACTTCGTCACCAACGTAAGCACGTAGACTGTCTTGGGGCACTCGCATGCGGCTCTAGTGCACTTATATGTGCCTTTACAACTAAACCAAACAGAACATGTTTTATCGTGCTTAGAATGAAATTAAGGTTTGCAAACATCAATGCATTTCCAATTCCGCAGAATAGTAGTAAATCAAATGCTAAGCAAAATACTATAGTATTCGGTTTGAGCGGAATGCTTTGTTAGATGGTGGTACTCTGGTGCAACCGGTGATGCTGCATGTCTCTGAGAAAAAACTGGCTGATAGAAATCGATCCAACGATTATCTTACCGATGACAGTACCTTCTGTTGTAGTATTCGGTGTAGTGGGGGATTAGGTTAGTCTTACAAAGAACACAACGAGACACCCAATGCATCCAATTTAGGCAACGGGCACGGTCTAGTGTCTATACATTAAAACCTACACTCTTCGATTGGCCAGATATACCAGAACCATATGGATGGTACTTTTGTGTTTTGGGTTGAGAGTGGGATTCTCCCAGAATTCGTAACACGCTGTATTTCGAAGCAGACGGTTGAGCCAAAGGCACAACCTTGGGCGCCTCAGGTAAATCCATTCTTCAACCTTGGACATCGGAATCGAACATTTGACCTTGTGTGTTTTCGTTCACCGCTTGTCTCCGACACCTCATCACAACCAACATGTAAACAGGTATTTACGAGCAACCTGGCTAACAGCAAAATAAATTGAGTCATGATTGTCTAAACTAACTCAAAAAACTCCTTTATGATAGAAAAAGGATACACGGTACAGGTGTCAATGTGCTCATCTGCGATTCAATAGGGTAACGCTAGTCCATTAGATGCAGTTGCGGCGTGAAGCTTTCTCAGGCCTGAAAACACACTCGATTAGGCATTTGATGCGTGCCGCACAGTCAACCGGTTGAATTCAGGTCATTGAGAGTGGATATGGTAAAAGGGGTTGAGTCTTTATCGGCACATGTTTTGCCAATGTTTGTTTAATCAAGAAAGGGCTCCATTGTAGGGGTAAACTAATGCTCGTTTCGGAGGTACATAGCATTGGTCAACATTAGGTCAACACTTAAGACACAAACAATGGTGAGAGAATATTCATCAGTCATATTTGGATCCGGCGTGCTTATAATCGAGGCCTCAATCTAGACACGCAGCCCTCACAGTGCGCTTCAGAAGCCCCAATATCAAACCAGTGTCTGCTAAGTTGAACTGATTGAAGGTCATGATTTGAAGTTTTCAATTAGAATCTCAAAGCTGATTTGATGCAACCTCTCTAAGAGTCTGCGTGCGGGTCAGCACTATCGACGTGATAGAGAAACAAGATCTGCAGCAAAGAAATTTGCTCGCAAAAATTCAGAAAATGCGGAAGGCGCGATGCCAGAAGAAGTAAAGACATGCCGTAAAATCGGCCAGTAGCTTGTCACAAACAGTTGTTGGAGTCAGTCAAACAGATACAATGTTACGAGACTACCAAAAACGAAAACATTCAGCCAGATGACGTGTTCACGATAGTCTGGGCATCCGAGACGCATGATGGCATGATTTACTACGATTCGAACCCTGTCACTTGAAAGTACAAATTGCTTGCGGTGGCATGTTCACAAAGGGTCACCAGTAAATTAGTACACTGAATTAGACGACCAGATAGATGCTTAAGTCACGTTAAAACAGTGCCACCAACTTTCATGTGCACACCGACGGTGAACAGTATATGGACATCTTCACTGGCGGAACACACTCGAAGAGATACAGTTAATACAAACTTTAATGAACGTTTGTAATGTGGATCAAAATAAAGTTCTCGTATGGGTAAAGTTTCAGTCGGAAGTGTGCAAGATTATCATTCAGCCTACTTCGACCAGTGCCGAGCGCTCAACCTACGAGATTGGAATTCAACTCTAGACCAAAACAGAGTTGGCTGTTGCTTTCAAGAGTTTTGTTGTCATTGAGTTATTTCCCGCTACGTCATCATCATGATCATCGACAGCACGACAGCAGTGTTCAACACCGAGGCTTCACTGCCCTACAACCATGATTTATTTGAAAGCCTTATTGAGAAAAAAAGAATAAATTTGGGCGGGGTGGGGATTTAGTGCTAGCTGGCTACAATTATTCCGAGATGCCTACACCTCCAGACAGTCATTCAGGCAATCTGGAGAGAAACTGATAACAAAAACGCCACTGACATCGGTTGGAAGCCATATCTTGCAGCATCTCCAACCAGGCGCAGTTGGGATCACGCAGTCCCCAACCAGGAAGGTGAGTAGCACCGACAGCACCCAAGCGTTTCGTAATCTCCTTCATACCCCTCTGCCAGGTCAAGGGTTAGCCACCTCTCTGCTTCCGCCACTCTGAATTGGGCATGGAAAACAGCACTCTTTTCGGCAAACAATGGTTAGGCATAGGCAACACATGTCCCAAACAACTTAACGTCTGGTGTTGGGCACATTCTTCAATGGAAGTACCCTTGCATAACCGAGAACTCGCGTTCTAATTGTCTCGTTACGGATTCGTCGATATCAGCCCACACAAGCTATGGTTCTGAGACAACGATTGTCGAACACATGAAGGCGTCTCATTTCCGCTGCTCGAACAGGCCAAGTCTCACAGCCATACAACAAAACAGCCCGCACTGTCGCCTGATACACACATCCCTTGAGATTCGGCGATACACCACTTTGACGCCATAGGTGTCTAAAATTAGCAAACGCGACCCGGGCCTTGCAGTTTCGTGCATTGACCTCATCCGTCACACTACAATCAGAACTAATACTACTTCCCACATACGTAAAACGCTCCACAACTTCTAGTGCATCTCCTAAGAGCATGGCCTAACACTTTGTGAGTGCAAAGTGCATAGAAAAGGACGGGATGATTTTGGTCAGTTCATCCAAAAATATATGCGCCTTCTCCTCCTCTTCGAAGATGAGAACGATGTCGTCCGCATATTCCAGATCGACAAGGTTTTCGTCTCAGCCTATTTGAACACCGGAGTTTTTGAGACCTTCCAGCTTTCGTCTCATGATTTCATCGATCCCTGAAGGATACCCCTTTGTGTACGGAAGCTCTTTGAGAGATCGCCGTATACTGTTACACGTTTGGGAGTCTGAGAATACAAAGGACGAACTTCTGGGGCATTCCTTGGTTGGCATGCGTTTCAAGAAGTGCAAATTGGTTAACCGAGTTGAATGCGCCTTAGAAATCGGGAAATACTAGAACTCTTGGTCGCTTATACGTATGGAGTTGTTCTAGCACCTGACGAAGTGTGAAGCTTTGGTCAATACAACCCTACCAGGCAGGAATCCCTCTTGCTGCTGTCGCATCAGTGTTTCACGAGCCACCGTAAGAAGACAAAGCACGAGTGGCGCCAACATTCTCGTTACCACTGGGGTCAAGCTTCTTCCCCTGAGGTTACCACACTCAATACAAGACATTTTTTTAAAACGGGCACTATCGCCGATTCTCACCAGTTGTCTGGGACGGACTTCTTTTCCCAAATGCAAGCAAAGAGATCAGAAAAGTGCTGACTGAGGAATTCACCGCCATCTTTGAACAATGCGGGTGGGAGTTCACCCGGACCAGAAGCTCGGTGGCGCTTGAGAGAAAAATATGCAGCCGTAAACCTCCGAGGCCGTAGGTGGTTCCACGTTCACCGCTAGCCTACGTCAACCGTGTGCTTCAGATTAGCGGCAGCTGGTGGCTATGGCGATTGTTGTTCGAATGATTTGGCCCACCGGTCTAGGCGTTCATTTTTATTCAGGATGGCCAATCTATTCCGATCCTTGATGGTTTCGCTCACAGGTGGCTTCCGGGGACTGGTCTCACGGGCCAACTGAAATAATTTTTGGAGATTACGGCTTTCTGGGTCTCTTCCAGGGTGTCCACCACACTTGACGGTCGGCTCGCACACCCACTTTCACTTAAAGTCTGATAATTTGTCGTATCGAGTTATGTTCGGGGCCGGCTGGGATATTTCTCCGATATTTAAGGAGTTCCACAGTTCGGTCTGATATCCAGTGCCTGAGTGGGCCTGGTAACGCCGCGCAACAGGCAATTCTGGTAAATCCGTCTAGCATCCGGATCTGTCAGTCTCTCAGTTACCAAGCCGCACATTATGCGGCCCTGGAAAACGAAGGGAGAAGCGACTCCGGACGAGTGCGTGGTCGGCATCCACAAACGTAATCCAAAACGACCGGCAGTCAGTTATTGATCCGCACCATTGGTAACTGATAGCAATTTGATCGATCTGGGTTTGTGACCGGCATGTCGTTGGAGGGCAACATGTTGCTACACGACCTCGGCCTTTTCGGATGTTGGTACTGCATAAAAACTGCCTACGATCAGCACACAGCTGAAGCACTCCCTCACCACTGTCCATATGTACTGAGTCCAATTCATATCGACCTCCCAATTGAGCCTCAGATACGTTAAGCCTGCACACTTGTGCATTCAGATTTCCGGCAGACACTACGATATCTGAGCCTTTAGCTCGCTGCAGCAGGGCTTCATGGGCGTCATGAAACTTTTTTCATGCTAGACGAACCGCACAGAGGCGACTATCAGCGGGTATCCAGTGAAGCAAGGATCCTTTCGCCCGGTGACTTAAGACGATAACAAACCCTGCACATCCTGCCGCAGCAGCATCTGGATCGCCAGAGGCGCGCAGCCGGAAGCCAGTGGAGCGTGATGGGGCGGTTAGCTTAACAACTGTGCTTGCAACTTGAATTCTCGTTTCCGAGACACAGCATACATCAATGCCAAGCGAGTCCACTGTGAGAGCAAGAGCAGCTTGTTGTCCTGCTTGCTTAAGAGTGCGGACATTGAAGGCGGCCAGATAGACTGGGTGCCGAGGCTTGAAGATCGATTTGGAAATACCTGAGGATGTCGGCACCATGTGACGAGCAGATGTTGCACGCAAAACCGATGCAAGTCGAACGAAGTCATGAGTCCTAGATGCTGGGCCTACAAAGTGAGAGTTACTATTGTGGTGGGGAGACGGGGAAGAAAACGTATGTGAAAGAGAAAGAACGGAGTCGTCAGTAGTAGCCTGTTTTTGCTTGCTCGACCTGCTGTATGCAGAGAGTAAAGCGACCCTGCTGATTGCGACGACGATAAATGAATGTCAGCTGATCGAGTAGCACTCGCAGCGTGAACAGTTTTTCAAGTTTTCAGGTGCACACCGTGCCCACGAGAACCGGCCTACCACAAACCTTGTTGGATTCTTATGACGAACTACGACTTTAGGTACCCGATAGCGTTTTACTTGGAAGCTTTGGAGGCAGGTAGAGGATAACCATCACGAACGACCAGTTGATGATAGCTTACAAACAACTAAACGTGAACGTTTGAGTTTCTGGCATTTGGAATTTTAAATGTAAATTTGTATGAAGAAAAACAGCCGTTTCTTGTACGTTCCGTTCATGAGTGACTCAGGTCAAAAGAAGCCCTTGGAGTTATACTGCAAGCTCATCGGATTCTCCCTATAGATGTAATACTATAAATGTAATTACTACTCACTACACATGTACTATCCTGGAGGAATATCTTGAAAACCTTAATAAAGTCCACGGTCACGAGCCTTATAGGAAGCGGACAATATTGAGAGGCGTGAATAAATCAGCGTCTGACATTGTCAGTCACCGGTGGCAATACTCGATTTCACTCTGCGGTATAGTAATCCGACTAGAATCATGTGTGTAGAATTGAGGGCGTGTATGGTCCCGAGACAGCATTGACATAGACTAATGGCTGTATTTCCTCAAGGGCGGGTGGAGATCCACCTACATCTGTGGTGCTGGTTACAGAACAGAACGTTGGTGAGCGAAGGGGTGGCTTCACATTTCAGTGGGTGTTGATAGCGAAGAACTGCGGGGGTGTTCACGCCGCTACCAACGAGAATCTCAACGATACGTTACATGCCACAAGTGTTATTTTGGCCACAGAAACATAAGTATAGGTGCTGTATTGTTTAGTTTTAGGGTTGCATATGCGAAGCAATCGTTCGTTTAACACGCATTTTTTGACTCCAAGTAAGTAATTCTATTTATAGAATCATATAGAATCATAGAAGTTGTGCCACCTGGATGGTAATTGGTGGCAAAGTCAAAGTAAACTTAGACTAATCGCCAAAACTGTACTAGGGCCACTCGATCACGGGTTCGCAAACAAAGGTGAGTTTCATCTTCGAAGAAATTCGGAACAATTTCCGGCCATTGCTTGGTTTCCACACTGAGAGCCTATGAATGAGTGGATTAAAGGTATGGGCCTTAGGTCATCTTAAAACGGGTACACTCGGTTCCTTCACCTCTCGTTCAAAACCAGGTCGCGTAGGTTTACACGTTTCGCCAGCAAGTTTATGCAAGATATGCCTGTGCAGTACCCACAAAAAGATGGGCCGGACGTCTACGTGGGAAAGCTGAATCAAATGATCGTCCGGTTTTTGGTTTTACCTGGTGTTTAAGGCAGAATGAACGTTTGTGAGGCCGGGCGACAAGAACTGTTCCATCGGGGGACCGTGTAATGCATCGGTGTCCAACCCTCACCTATGCTTGTCACATCCGGCTCTCTCACGTGATTTTACTGCGCATTTAATTCGGTTCAGGAATAGTGCACGCGCAAATGATGTCCCTTCGATTGGTGGCGAAACGTTTGCAAACCAATTACCCAGGTCGGTGGACAGATCACCAGCCAGTTGATCAGCTACCAGTTGGATTCCATGAACTACCGACATCTCAATAAATATGGTTCTTTTCTCCACTTAACTCGGTCAGCTAACAGACGAGTCGGGAAATGTCCATTCTTGGTTTTTAGTCAAAATTGTTCGACTATCACATAATTCCTCCGAGTAGTCACACACGTGGAAGTTATCAAAAGCTTTCATGGGTCAAATGGCAGTTGGGAGGTCCGTCTGACCTATATCACCACCCGATTTCACATTGTTCCAACATATACGGCTTTCTAAGGCCCCAACAGCACTAAAACATAAAGTGGTCAAATATGTCACAGCACTTTTTACCCCGGAGCGCACCTTGCAAAATATACACGAATTAGAGGCACGAAACCAGTGGGTATGCGTGCACTCCCTTCTTAAATAAAGTCTCTTGTTACAACCGTTTATTTAAAAGATTTTACTGAGTTGCTATGCGTAGAGTTTAACCATTCTCCTATTCTCAGAGGGCCTTTAGGCGGTTTCTCAGTGGTACCCACAGCCCACCACCGGTTTTTTCCTTCTTTGGGCTAATTAGGTACTCGAGTCCGTGTCACCACTGTTTTTCTACGCTAGTGCTCGAATACAGCCAATTAAAGAATAATTTGATATTAACGGGATTCTAGATGAATCCGCCAAAAATCTCTTGAACAGCGTGTCAACTGAAACATGGGGTGGCTTCTGTGCAGCACGTTTATGTAAAAAATATAAACGATAGATTCAGCCGGGGTTCGGTTGAGTTTTAAGTTGACACTACAATTTGTGATTGATTGTATTCCGCTACCTGAAGTACAGCTTACTTGATGGAAGGCATTTCAGGGCAGTCAAAATGGCTTCAAGAGCCCTTGAACAGCGCACATTAACAGAACCTAGTGTCGTGCGGTTTTTCGCAGATGAATGTCCCTTTGTAATGCTGTACCTGATGAGGAATTTGTAGTTTTCGTACGCTCTTGATTGCGCGGCCCGATTTATCGTAGCAGATCATATGACTTGTGCTTCACAATGTTCATTCACCAGCCCAAGAGAACCATTATGAATGAGGCACCACAATTTGGCTTTAGCGATTGCTACGTCAACCATAACTGTAATATTGATTTATGGTGCGGTGTGTACTGGGTTCAATAAAGTTCATGACAGCGAATAATTCTCCGTAGTCAACTAACCTGATCCTCGGACTCCAAGGAATTTGTTCTTAGATGGTCTAAGCCTGTCTACTTTTCCAATAATATCTCCGGCAACCCCGACTATATATGAGCCGCAACATTTTATTCAAAGTGTCCTCACAGATGGGGCTATCAACGGTTATCCATTTAAGGAAGGTTCGTTCCACCCAGCGACTTAGGACGTCACCAACCCCTGCATATCCTGCCACAGCTGCCTCTGGAGCGCCAAATTCGCGCAGCCGGAGGCGAATGGACAATGATAGAGATTGATGTAGTAGTTAGTGCAACCACTGTATTTGAATCTTGAATTCTTGTTTCTGGCACACAGCACACATCTATCTCAAGCCAGTTTAGTGTGCGAGCAAGAGCATTTTACTATCCTGCTTGATCCAAAGTGTGAACATGAAAAGCGACCAGACAGACTAGGTGCAGAGGCTTGGGCATTGATTGTGAGGAACCTGAGGTTTTCAGCGCCGGATGATGCGCTGGTTTTGCCCCCAGAACCGAGGCAGGACGAGTGACGTCATCATTCCAAACGGATATGCTTACAAAAGGAGAGTTATTATTAGGGTGGGCAGAGGGAGAGGAAGAGGAAGAAATATGTAAAAATAAAGAACGGAAAGGTCAGCACTAGCCTGTCTTCGCTTACTCGTTCTGATGCATGCTGCAAGTAAGACGACCCGGCTGATTACACCACGCGATGGCCGAAATAGCATGTGATCGTTTGTAAGTGTGCAATTCATGGTTGTATGTGGGCTGGAAAACTGCCTGGGCACCCACTCCTAGACAGAAGAACGATTAGGTTCCTCATTCAAAGCCTTTGACTCCAAAGCCTGACCGCAAGGCAGCGGTTTTTGGCGCGAAATTCAAGTGCATTTCAATTACTACAGAACAAGCCACCACACATGTTCCAACCCCCAACCTGGAGGACTAGGAGACCTCTAACTGACATGGTGTTAGAGACTCTGCGAATGTCGCACGAACAATCCCCAGTGTAGCTCAATGGCTCGCAGAGGTAAACAATGCGTCATACCACCATAAGGTCCAATCTCTTGATGACGGCCATGATCCAAATACAAATCTCTGAACTCTAATCCCACCAGAGATAAGCTTTCGAAGACTGGTTACTGCGCTCGTGATCAAACTCTGTAAATCTCTGTCAACCAGTATTTGGCGCGAAATCCCCCATTTCCCGGAAACTGGTTCCGCTGGAAAACCCAAAATGTGCTTTCCATTGGGTATTTTTTTAAAAAGGTGGTGATGTATGTAGAAAATCTACTTTAAGCCACGGACAAATGGGCAAAACCATTGTGTATGTCCAATTTTGTGTCGAAACAACTGTAATTATTGACATAAAAATTTATACAGGCACACAACTTGTGATTTTGAAGAAAACACACGACGTACACATTTGAAAGTCCCCAATGAAGCTAAATGAAATAATTTCACCTATGTCGCCTCAGCAGAGAACCATTTTTTGAGTGTGCAGTAGCACTTCCTACCATCTCATCCCAGGGTTGATGTCATATGCTCAGAATGTCAAACAGTGTATCCGGTTTACATTTTCTTACGACTCCATTGACCACAGGATGATGAGATTATCGTAGCACGAAGGCACTATGATTGAAGTGGTTTTTAGTGTGATCCTTATCATTCGTCTTTCCGTCGAATTGAGCAGACCCAAACAACCAAGCTCGCAAGTATCCAGCCTAATTAACTGATTTATTCAACTACTAATGAGTAGGCAGAAAATTTCATTCATCCAGACATTGTTTAATGCGATCGGTGCTTGACGCGATGGTTTTTTATTCAGGTAGTTAATTCTATTGCAGAATTTTATTCGTACATTTATACTAGATTTGTCTACTTTTTGTTTTGTTACTACTGTCCAGAAAGGAGTTTGCTGTAATCCGCTGTGGTCGTGTGAGGTTTACTGGGTCAAACATGCATGAATATTGCGGAAATTTTGGAGCTGCTTCATTTCTCTTTTCGGTATTTGGTACTGAATGAATTACGACGTACTTTGCTATGAAAACTGCGTAGTCCGAAAAGAGAATTCAAACGATTCAAGATTAGCCGTCGTGAGCGTAGGACAGCACTATACATGCCGGATTAGACCGTGTTCATATTTGCCATATAAATTGCTATGTATTTGTCAAAATCATTTCAAGAAAGCAGCCTTCGTCCCCTACCGTGCATCGTATAGCACAAGAGGAAGGGTTAACCACACGGAAAGTCACCGTAATGGGGGGCATTTGTAGCCATTTCCAACACGAAGTGGCGAAGAGCTTCCGTTTCATAAAGGAAACTACTCACAAAGTTGCTGAAAACTCTTCGACAGCTCACGACCGCTTTCACGCTATTTGGAGCTTACTATGTACGCGCAGTCCTCGAGTCTTCGTCAACCTTATGTTCTACTTGAACCCAAATTGAACTGATTCACTTTCCGTCATGAACTCACCTGGCTAGCTCACTTTAGAGACTGCAGTGATAAAGTTTGGTGGATGAAGCGGATAATTCGGGTGATAACGGACAACTTGGATAGTTGTGACGTTTGTACGACATATTTCATAAGGAGAAGTATGCAGCTGATCCTCTTGCGACCTCCCAATGTTAGTAAGTAATCAGTTTGTGCTGCAGATGTCAGAAATGTGTTCAACAATCAGCAGCTGAGAAGTTTTAATACAAATAACTCGAATTTAAATTTGGTAACGTGCAAAACACCGTCAACGCTAATCCGTGGGTTCACAAGAAATTTCGGCAATAGTTGTTTGAATATGGGAAACACGAGAACGGCGGTACCAATTGCGGCCCATTGTTCAGCTGTGTTAGTATCTTTATAGTAAAAAACAGGATCCTCAGACTCAAAACGGAAACCATTTGGGGCATAATCGAATCATCGTCGTCTCCCTTTTGCCCGAAGGCTATGGGGGCAACTGAAAAGTGTAAGAAAATGTCAACAAAACGATTAGTAGCCGAACTTCCTCGTATTTTTAAATCAGCGGGCACTTGGGCTGAATAGGTATAAATACAATGCATGTATCCGAAGTCGAAGTGCTAGTAAGCCATGTGGGGATTCCTGTTTACCGACCAAGAAGTCTAAATAGCCAAGCTGCCCGGCTCTTCCCTTAATAGTCCGAGTGAATTCCTGCACGAAACACATTTTACGATACATCAGTTGACAGTGGTGCTGTACAGATTCGGAGCACGGTACTCGTAGTAGGAAGCATTTGAAGTGTAGGTTTATGAAAAATGTGAATGCCGGTACAGGATCACAATCAGATAAGTTGGAAAACTCGGTCTTATTAGGACTGTAGCCTACAGGCTAGAAGATCTACACTTTAAGGAACTGAGGGAGACGAACGTGCACTGTGGACCCAGTGGACTCTGAAGTGAAGCGCAGCGATAACTTGCTCATAACTAGCTATTATCCAGAGTGATTTGTAGCCAAGAATAAATCTGAACGTCCTATTCAAACACTCGTCACGATCGCCGCAAATAAACCACTCCACTTTAGTCTTCCCCATAAGGAAGATTTGTCGACAGATTCAGTTGACAGCTTGTCTCAATCCCTGAGACTCACGTTTCCGGTTGAAACTCTGAGATCCTGGTTTACAACAAACCCTATGCTCAACTTAAGGCTCAAATACACGATGATGTTCTTCACCCAGGATATCGCTGTGCACTGCTTATCCTGCTTTCGTTCAGCGGAATATGTTGGGCACACATTAAGTTATCTTACTAGGGGGATACGTGGTGATCTAACTTGCCGGAACATTGCTAGACCCAGCGGTTCACCACAATATCCATCGAGTCACTCAATCTACACCGGTTAGGAGACCAATCTGAGGAAGACGTTTCATGCCACCTGCCGAGTACTTAATGGACTACGGGCATCGTTGCAACGATCTTGCTTGACTACAGCCGAGAAAGTCGCAATAGGATTGCGAAATCCGGTACTACGCTTTCAGAAATCCTTCGCACGCCAGATGAGTCTGCCTCGATCGTGTGACACGAATCGATCGACCCACCCGC
>SJOL01007826.1:367869-380908 GCA_004794785.1 Opisthorchis felineus | reverse complement strand
AGTGGAACCAGAGAATGATTTCGGTGGGTCGAACGGGATACTGAACGCAAACCTAGAAGGAGAAAACCGGTGGGCGGGCGCGCAAGCATCTGTTTTGATCCATCAGCTGGCCTAGTCAATTGCTCATTATTGAGGTACCGGCATTAATTCTGAATTCAGCACAATACCGCAACCCTGTATTATGTCAGCATGCAAGTGCTATCGGAAGCTGCCTATCAACACGACATCCCGATAACGGAAAGCATGGCGGTATTCCATTAACCCTCCAGCTAATGGTTTTGTTATCCTTTAGATAGAAATGGCAGACAGGTACTGCTTAAGAAGTAGTGAGGTTTACCAGATGAATCGGTGAGAACGCTAGTGATCCCTAAGGTTGATACTACTAAGATACAAGCGTCCGCAAGTTGCTCAATTCCAAACCGCCAAGTTTGTGTTGGAAAGAGTGACCCGCTCATATCTAGCATTACGAGGTGGTGTGTTTCAAAACTCCCCACACCTGTTTGTATAACGGTTTTCCAGGCCATTCTGTCTGGTGTCAGGTCCTCCTATGATCTAAAACAGTAGTCAGTTTATCAAACCTACCCCAAGACCATCCATCCCTGACTTTGAATTCCATTCGTCAGCTGGCTGTAGACAAGTTGTTTCAAAATGAGAGTTTCAGCCATTCGTTTCCAGTAACCTAAGCAACCAAGCTGGTTTCGCGTATGACCAAATTAGAGTTCGTCAAAGATATTCTGTTTTCGGGATTCGTTTCTCCGTCTAATTCGAAGGATTCTGCGCAGACGATGCCCACAACTTGAACATGTCGTCAGTAAAACATTCACGTTTCACTGCTGCATATCAAGAGATTATACCAACCCTGTTCACTGCAGTCTTGAAGTCAGCGAGCGATTGATGACTAATTCGGGCGCAATCGTTCTCGGTAATCAGTCCAGTTTACTTTGTCAGGTTTTTAAACCATGTACCAATGGTAATTTGGTTCAAGCGGAAAATGGGAGGACGTGGTAGATACAGTTAAGAAATGTAGGCATTGGTACGCTGAGTTAGTTTTGGAAACGGCAATTACGCAGCGTAGGCATTAGCTCTGGTGTCAGAGCGGCAGTAGTGCATCATTCGATGGGTGGAAAATGTATGTGGTTGATGGCCGCTGAATGAAGAGCTGCTAAGACGAGTTATACTTCTCGGTTGTCCAAGCTGAATAATGGGGTTTTTTTAAGTTACCCGAAAATGAATTTTTGACTCAAACGTCTGACACGCGAGGCAATGGGCGTTCATAGGGTTTTGTTTCTGAACCCTTCCTGTGGCACCGAATCCTGACCCGTGGGGCAGCAGGCAGTTGGGTTCACTTTGGGGACCCTGCCCGAAGTCGACGACTCAATAGTCTTGCAAGTTTGGCTGCAGGGGTGAGTCTGGCCCAAGAACGAAGGGAGAATGGCATAATTGTCTGACTCGTACTGCGGCTACACACAGCAGATACCTTTTGAGCAGCGCTAGACGCTTGTTTTAAAAGTATTTCCACCGCAATTCCGGCGGTCACGGTCAATACGATCGATGTATGTGGTTTTAATACAAACGTTTTCTAACCCATCCTCCCTAGGGGGAAGGCAGCATCCCGGCTTTCATGAATATAGAAATGCTGGTCATCTGAAGAAAATATCTCACTACCTTCATAAATCCATCACTGAGGACAGTACGAATTTACCCTCCAGGCTGCCTCATAATACGTTTTCTCGCCGTCCTGGGTCTCGGTGTTCTTCGTCAGATTGCTACACTTTGGCCTTCCTGGCGTAGCTGAACGTTAACAAACTGAGCTACAGCCAGTGTAGCCCGCAAGAGCATTGCAGTACTAAAGCCTGACCACCGGGACAGTGAGACCAAATGGCGTACTGGATATTTTAACTTGTGTATATACTTCATCATCAGGTGTCAAACTTGTGGGTGGCCTGATACCAAGGTAGCATTGATCCGTACAGCACGCTACCCAAATAACCTTTATGTTTGTTGATGTTTTATTATGAATTCGCGGAGCACACCGATAAAAGACTACGCGTTTAGAAGTATTTATATCTCATTAAAACTGTTTACACAGCTGCTTGGGCGTGTTTGTTTTCTGGCGCACTTTCTTTCAGGTGTGTTTGGAATTTGAGCATTCGACAGTCCTTTTTTTAGCGCTTCGCACAAATTCAATAAACTTTCTTCGTTCACCAATTTTCATAAATCCAATAGGCGTGGATTTTATCATTGCTTATGACGTGGTAATTTTGCGATTGTAATGTGCACTTTAGCACGAATCTTCATAGATAATCGTACTTCTGATGTTTTCCAGTACAGCAATGAAGGACTACGTAAAATTTCTGGACCTTTCAACAAAGCGTGTCTTTAGTTGAAGTATAAGGTTTCCATTTTGGACAATTAACGTAACCTAGAAATTAGAAAACACACTTTGAAGTTTTCTACTGGAAAAAGAAGGGAGCGACTCTTGCCTTGAATGTCACGTAATCGTAAGACACGCTTATTAACATGTCTTGTAAGCGTGTCAGTTCAGTTCTCCCATAAATTTTCCAAGCCTCACACAGGGTAAATAGGGATCTCACACGCCATAGGAAAGTATCCAATTCACTGCAATAAATACTTTCCGGAGGGACCCACTGGAAAACGTTTAATCTAATTTTTTCCGCAAATTAATTACTTCTAAGTGTGCAGTGAATCGGAGAATGAAAAAACCAGCGAGCATACAATAGAAGTGAATGGAAAATGCTCCCGTATCAGCAGGCTGACATTAGCGCCATGTATTACGCTAGTTTTCGGATAGGCCAAGGACACAGAATGCTGGTAGTGTGAGGCGATTTGGCAATTTCCAGCTGAGACTTCGTCCCGTCAGCGGAGGTATTCCACGCTGAAAAGCCGCGGAATTTCGTACAGCTGTTCTATCCTTTTGATTTTCAGAAGTGTGCATTTCACGAAACTCTAGGAAGTCTCGAACCTGCGACCACCCAAATAGTCGTTTTAACTCTGTTCGGCAATAAGCTGCTGATTAACAGTGTGGTTGACTCGCACTTTATTCGAGGAAGTCACCTCACGTGATCAAGTATTGAGTGATGACTTCTCAGTTAGACGTTTCATTCATCTTGAGAAATTATCTTTACTATGAGTTACTCGTTGAGCGACGAACACAGAAGCTTGAAACACATGTTTCCAAGTAAGCATAGAACCGAGAAACTACCTCGCGTATTAACTAGGACGGCAAAATGTGCATCGGATTAATGCTATTCCCGGACCATATAGAACTCTAAGAGCTAAAACTCAGGTCTTCCATTATTGCACCTATCACGGACGTCAATCTACTGCACTAGAAAACGAGAATGTATTTGGTCCCATAAACAACAAACTGGCGACTAAGCAAACAACCGGAATGTAACGAAGCATTTGAACTGTTCATTGACAGCCATCAATCCTAATGAAATATCGAATAAAAATATGAATCGAAATCCAATGTGGGCACAACAATGCCACTGACATGTCAGTTAAAGGGTTTATAGTACAAAAAGTGTAAAACAGATGGATAACTGGATATCGAGTTGTATGCTTGGGTGCTTCAGAGATCATCTTCAGGGAGAGATCGCTCCAAATAAGCGGTTACTCATTGTTGCACTTTCTATTAGACCTACAAGATCTACCAGGACTCACGCTCAGTGTAGAGGTTCATTTGCTCAACTTGGATAAGTTCTGTTTAATCTGTACGCACTGAGAAATCACTATCCTAGATCTCATGAGTACCGAAGTTTGCAATTTTTGTGCCCCTTAAATTAACCTGTTTTTATTCAGTGATAAACAGTTGCAAAGTGCGAAACACAACGCCAAAAACCAAGATACAACCCATCCAACTTACTCCATCCTATCCTGGACAAATGAATATCCCACCAAAACGGCTGCTTTCAGAAGACTTTTGGGGCGTTTATAACCCAAATGTCTTTTCACTGCTGTCGGCACAGCACTTAAGTTTTGTTCATTTTCACAGCAACCTCGTACAAACATTCGTCATCCTTTTCTGGCGTAATTATTCAAATGAGTCCAGACCAAAGAGGGGAAGCGCTGGACTCGATTTTCGCCCTTATTGGAGCTCGTTAGCAGTGCATATCAAACAGCCGTGCCGGGATTCGAACTACGCACATCTGACGTGCGATGCGAGCGTGTTACCGCTACTCCACCAGCGCACGTTGGACGCATCTGAATTTTAATATCTGAACAGGCGAACATGTTCACGCTTGAGCGATGTTATGCTTTGGCTAGGATAAACGCGGCCGGGGAAATTTGAGCGCTGATAAGGACTAACCAACCCTGTCCTAACGACATCCGTGGTCTCTTGGATCTTTAATTTGTTAGCAAGTTATATAGTGTTTTTCTTTCAAAACAAGCTGGAGAATATTTCCTGTGGTTCAGGAAGTAAGTGCTGAACAAATAATCGAATATTGCGCCATTTGTTTCATCAGAAGGACAGCTTTTTGCTGATTTTTAAAGACATCTGAAGGTGCAACGTACTGGCCAACCAAAATATAAGATTATGTGAATGTAGAGTGAAAACCCAAGTGCAAGAGCATAGCAGTCCGGGTGGCATGGGAGCCAATTGCAGCTTCCGAATGCATACGTAGAAGAAGCAATCAATAATACGCTAAACAGCTGCGTACCCCGACTGGTCACACGGGCACTGTACTACATATTTGCTTAATTCGGCTACTCATCTTGTGAATCCAAACAATGATTGATAACAACACTCTTGATAAGTGGCCCGAGACGTAAGAAACAGTGCATCGCGGGCGGTGGAGCGCTTAGTGGAAAAGTGACAGTTACTGTTTCTGTCTCAGTGGTTTTCCCAGTATTGTCTTCACTTGAAATATAGATGGAAATATTAAAATATGAGTTCGGACTGCTGCGTGACTCTCTACCTCTTGGGCATTTAGCTGACCTCTCGTGTCCTGCTGAAATCCTCAACTTTCAATTTATACGACACATTTCATATTCATTTTGCAACTACTGCAGCTCTTCCAAAAACCTCTTACACAAATTCGAGTTCCGGGGTCGAAAGAATATGATACTACCCATGTCGTCGTTGTGTACGGTTACCAGGATACATAAAACCAATGATGAGCTCAGCGCTCCGCAAGCTGACAACAGCACTGACCATTAGTGATAGGGATTTGAGAAGTCGCTCCCCAGCTCACTAGGCTCTCGTTTGAAGGTATCAGCGAAGTGTGACTTTTAGGTTGAGGATGGTAGAGTGGGCTACGCAAATCTTGACTGCCTTGGAGGAATAAAAATCACCAAGCCCGTGATCTGTAAACGCAGCTCCATTATCTGTTATCAGAAGCTCCGGGACTGCAAACTGAGAAAACGGCTTGGCTTACCAACATCACCTCTAACCACTTTAGGACAGCATTGGCAACTACTAACGACATACCCCCCTGCACCAGGCATGCGAAATCCAGTGGGTTTTCAATCTGTGGTCAAGGAAAAATAAGGATTTCACCGAGAGATTTGTCAACAAAGCACACTGGCTACCTCTGCGTGCAAGTTCGCATAGATAGAGGGCCAATATGCAAAACTGTGGTAGAGAGCTTTCTTTCGCGGCATGTTTTAGGAAACTGTGTGTGAATCTCTTCAAGTACTTGATACCGATGTTTGTGTGACATGACAACACGGTAGACCACAATTAGGCAATTACCGGCGACTAGTAAAACATTTTTAAAAGAAACGACTGCAGACGTCCATGTGACATCCATTATGGAACTAGTTAGTTACCCGCCGGCACAAAACTGTCATGCGTAGTTTCTCCAGCACAGACGGGAAGACACCAAACTGATTCAAGAAAAACTAGTTGAATTTTGCTCTCGGTTAAAATTGATGCAGCTAACGCATTTTCAAATTCATTGCCCAAATTGTACCGATATATTGGGCGCGGTTGTTCATTACCATGAAGATAAGATGGTGTTGTTTTATAAATTCGTAATCTGCAGTGGCCCGGCCTTGGAGTATAATTGCGTATGATGCAGGGTCCTTCAATATCTACAGAGGTTCTACCATGTATACCAACGTGCTCAAACAAAACCAAGATAATCAAACCGTGTGTCACTGGAAAGTCTTTCATATTCTCGTGGCTTTATCAGCTGTTTCCAATTCTTGGAAAACCGTTTGTCCTTATGTTGTCTTCCGTACTTCGCACAATATTAGGCCAGATTGTACTCCTCGAAAACACTAACAACAACACGCCGATAATCAAGTAACCAAACGGAAAGATACGGATCTTTTAATGTGTTTACAATATGCACGTTCAGTTGCTTGTTTCTGGATAAGAATGGTAAATTTGACGTCTGATTTGTCTACCAAGCAAATGCCCGGGAACACGAATGTGATAATCCCATGGTGTTGGAGGCAATTGTCTATCAGTCTCCGAGAGCACCGAAAGTGGAAGGTGTAAGAAAAACCTCAGTGGATCATTGTGGGATCGTCGGGTTTCATAAAATGTTATCTCAGAAAGGAACAATTCCGGCGGGGTAACAATCTGACCATCTGAAGGGGGAATTGCAGAAACGAGTTTCCATAAAAAGTCCTCTCAACATTTTGATGCACTTACTTGAGAAGAAACTTGTTATAGCTAGTAGAGGTCCAAGTACTATTTGTTATTCAAATTGCCCATCTTGGAATTAAATTACCAGTGTTCCAAGTATCGAATTTCAGCATCGTCTTGCGAATTTCGCCTGGACTGTGAACAGTTTGACGGTGTCGTGGTGAGAAGCCCACAGAACCCAGTTATGGCTAATTTTTTCATGACAAAATTTAGAAATGGCGATTTCGTTCCGTCACTGAAGACAATCTATGCTGAAAAGCCGAAAAGACTGTACTGCTGCTTCATCCTTGTTTGGAGTCATCAGCAGCGTCCATCTCAGAAAACTCGGAAAGTTTCGAGGTAGTGGTTGAATACTTAACCGTTTAAACACGAGCGGCTGATAAGCAGTATGATTAGCTGGTGCCCAGAGGGGACAGCGCTGTTCATCCCTAAATCAGGGAAGACACCACATAGTCACCTGTTGACTACTCCCTCGAATGATGACCTGTCCGATGAAAGTATCAATCATCTTGTAAAATTTTTCTCCTGAGATGCGGGTTCTAAACACTGACCGTGAGATTGTGGAGCATTTCATGGGTTGCGCAAAATGGGGGAAACTTCCCTCGGGCTGGTTGTCGCACGACGAGCCCGTCAACACTTGACCACGCGATGTCGTTTCCGTGGTTGAAGGAAAAGTGGTGTTTTGTCTAAGTGAGAACTAATCACACTGCTGATCAGCTGCTCAAGGCCGAAGGGTTAAGCGTTTAACCACCGACCAGAAAGTTACGGGTTCTAAATTTTCCGAACTGATAAATCTCAACAAAAAAGAAACAGATGTACAGCGCTTTTCGGCTGTTCAGCATAGATTGGCTTCACTTACAAGACGAAATCTCCACTGAATATTACCAAATCTCCTCAACTCACAATGAATCAATACTTAGAAGTAAGCTTGGACACTGTATTGAAAAAACGGATTTCGTTAGCTGAATCAGAGTATGAACGGTGCTTACTCGAGTTGCGGTGCAACACACGAGGAGGAAGCCTAAAACTCAAATCCATCTATGAACATCCTGATTACACGTAGGACTGACGGATCTGTCGAACGCCGTCAGCTCAGTGATACGCAACTGGCAGTTCCATCAAGTGAACATAACATGAGCGTTTGCCATCCTCCTTCGCCACCGAAATGAGTATGCTGTGTGACTTACCAAGGGCATTGTAATGAGTTGATCAAAGCTTGTACTATGTGTTCAGAAGCAACTTGACGATAAAGCCGCCATGGATAGGTCACATTTTTGTTCGGTCGGCTCATCTATCCTGTCCGTAATCATGTGATAAACGCTGCATTGAAGAATGCTATAAAACCTGCTTTTTCAGGTTAATGAACTTGCTATCAGGGACAATATGAAAGGCTTGTGTTTACCAGCCCCTGCATCCTCACCGTTTCATTCAAAGAAACCAAGCTAAACCAGGCTAACCAAGCTAAGTTAGCTCATCGTACTGGAACGTTGTGGTCAGAACATTGCATTCTGTTGGCATGTCTGAACGTAACACGGTTCTTCCGAAACACAGTTTGCGGATCTGAAATCTGGACGCCTGTTACGGCACGAAAATGGGTGATCGTTTATACGGAACTGCAAACGACGTGCATACTGATTTCGTTCACTGGAACGTGGCAGCGGATCTCTGTTTATTTCAGTGTGCCTGATGGCTTCCAGCCTGTTTTTTCTGCTCTGTTCATAGTCGTGGTATCAAAACGGCTCTGATGGATTTTTATAATTTCGAATAACCCGTGGGGAGAATAGAAAATTCGGTCTACTACCAATGTGCTGACGTCAAAAGAACAGTTTGTTGTTGGTAAATCAACCGACCGATATACCTTTGTGAATGATTTCAACAAATGCTACTGAAATCGATAGTTTGCAGAACAGGTTTGATTGTTGCACAATGAGGAAAGTTTTTCCCTTTGACCAAAGTCCAAACTGACATTACAGAATTTTATAAAATTCTGCGACTTTCTATAAAGTTCATTGCATTCATGCAGTGCTGCGCAAAAAAGAGTTTCACACAAAAGTGGTACTCATAAGATCGAATAAAAACTTACGGGGCTCACTTCTGGCTTTACCGTTTTTCAGGCTCTTTAGTTAGTCATAATTCGAGATATCGAACAAACTTATTTCTTCCTTCAATACCACTCTGTTTACAATTGATGAATGAATTTCGAACAATTCTTGGGTTCTGATGTTATTTGCGTTACTTGTTTTAAATATTTAGTCAGTCAGACTAAACGAATGCTGGGTTGGATATTCGACTTGACAAAGTCACAATTCAGCCTGATTAGGGATTCATTAAAACACGCCTTTGCAGACATCCGGTTATCATTCAAGTTACCAAGTGATCAGAAACATCTGGAGCACTTAGCCAGGTTGTCTGCCATTCACCAATTGGACAGACGTTTTTAATGTTCCCCGGATTTCGTGGAATTCACGTTCACAAAGGGGCATTGTCTGGTCTCCAGAGTTAACGTCTACTTTTAAATTTTCTACTTAGAGATCGTCGTCCAAATTGACATTCAATTTACATGACAACAAATCTGGGTTTTAAATGTGGCACGTAATAGAGTTTATTACAAACCTTCATTTTTTAACATGCCGATTTTTTAGAACAGGTTGAAAAGGGATAGGAACATACTCTGTAGAAAACATTAGAAAAATAGGGGTAATTGGAAGAAGCTAGAATTTTATTTAACCATAGATTGACCTGACGGTGATCAATCAAGCAATCTAAAAGGTAGAGAAATTTAAACTTTCTGGGTGGTTTTCCTGCCGAAACATTCAACGAGTAAAGTTGCAATTTGAGCAGTTATTATACTGCAACGTTGTTTAGATCGACTCGGAACTGAATGTAACGTCACAAGAAATTTTACTTCAGCATTTATCCGTTTCGTTCCTATGGTTCCCGCTCAGATTGACGGTGACCGTTCCTAAGCAGCTCCAATGCTCTAAGTTATAAAAAAACGGGAAAAACCTAGAAGGTTGTGTTGCGCCATAAAACATTTTTGATCAGACATTATAACCCTTAAAAGAGGGACAAGGGACTATAAGATAACAGAGACAAATTATTATCGTGCTTTCAACTGCTCAGTCCACATGGCACTGCCGAGTTTATAGCAATTAACTGATGTTTCCCTCGAATACATCATCTCCTTTAACTAGATTTCCTTCGTTTGAAAGGACTGACAATATCCTGACTTTATCCGACACCCCAAGGGTGGTTTACCCATGCACGTAGATAAACGTACAATCTATAGCGTACATTCAATGCCAAACTTCGGCCCAGCACATAAAAGATGAAGCAGTAGTGGGCTACTCACTCGGTTTTCGTTTTTTCTGGCACTTTATGAGTAAGGTCAAAAGTGCCGTTTTTGAACCGAGTTTTGACTAGTTACCATATTACTGTCCCAGTGTTGATGTTCTGTATTTCATTTATCCGTGAATCTGTTAGCATAAAACACCACGTCTTTGAATGTTCAGCTCGCCACATTCTGCTTCCTGTTTCACAGTAAATTTAGTGACAGTTTCTACTTTCTTGAGAAAAAAGGACCAGATACAAGAAAGGTCTTGTTAGGTGTGTCAAATGGCTCTAAAATGATACGATTTCGCAAAACCCACTCAACCCTGCACTGACAATGTCACTTCAGCTGTTGATGAGATGGTTGCAATCGAAATGCCAAGCTCTGCTAACAGATCAACAATTAGGAAACAAAGTTATTTCAGAGAGATCTGAGGACTTTGTACGTAAGCCCAGGTGAGACAAAACTGGGACAGCGCCTTCCAGTCTCCGAGAATTCTGTCCACATTTGTCGTTTATAGGCATTCTACACTGGCAACGTTGGGGAATATAGGTAACACGGATGCACTGCTTGGTTGTTGGTCTGTTCGCGGAGCTTGGCAGTTGGATTGCAAACGTTTCATCACCAATCGAGGTGACATCGTCAGTACGGGGTTGAGTGGGTCGACACTGACATTCTACATTCTACTGCATTCTACATTGCTACATTTTGCCCAACAGCTTCTCCCCGAAATTGGTTAATACAACACAAGTATACACCCACTCTGCTATTAACAGCAAGCTCGGCTCAAACTTGAAATATAGATTGTTTGTTCGTGGTACTTTGACGTTAGGTATCTCCAATTTTTGCGAGCGTTCCGCAGACTATGCACGCTCCGGCGTTTAGTCTAAAAAATTGTTTTTTGCACTTGTCGTCTTCATTCAAACATTAGAAGCTAAATTCTTAGCTAATGAAATCACAAACAAACGGATTGGTGGGAACAACCAACGCAGCCCAGCTTAGTCGTTCAAAATGATTCGTCCACTGCTGCCTAGTTGCCCGGAGAGCGTCCACGAAAATGCACTCGAAGCAACAGAGACGAATGAGATCGAGTAACATGAACCATCATTCTGTCAGCCAAAGGCTCAGAAAAGCACTGACGTCAACAAACAACTACTCCTCAAGAGAACTTCAAAGACATATTTGGGAATCTGCTACTTCTGAGTTTTATTGAATAAAACCGCATTTAATAATCCCCAGCCCTGTAAACCATACTAATGTATAAAATGTTTTCAACTGAACATGCTACTTAAATAATGTAACATGTTTCAGCTGGTACGTCCTTCGAGATTTCGCAGTATGCCTTCATGAAGGAAACCACTCATAAACGTGAAATTCAGCTGGGATTCAAGTAAGCTTCCCGTGAAAAAACAAACAAACTGGTGTGCGTACAATCTGTTGCATTCAATCTGCAACTAGGCAGAACGGTAGGTTGACGGAAACTTGAGGTCTGTATCTTAGTGATGAGCCCCAAGACGGGCGAAGACGGTGTTGTGCTTTGGAAGGGCTTTCAACTATCTTATGGGTAAATTTCTTCATAAACATATTTACGAATAGGCCAGTGTGGTGGGATTTTGTCGAACCCATCGCTACCAATCATTGTGAGCCTCTTTAGGTTGTATTTGCTGGTGAAATAGTACCATCAATAAATATGATACCAGTTAGTAGAGCCCCTACCCATAGACCCGATGTTCAAGGCAGGCAGTGTATGAACACAATCGCAAAATTGTCGCCCTATATTGCACATAAATGTGCATCTTTGGTTGTTTGTTTCGAGGGAATGAAATTCTTCTCTCTTGTGGAAACTGGAAGACGTCTGTGTAGTCAGGCGGAGTGACACAGACACAGCCGAATTCCGATATTCAACGCAACAACGAAAGTAGGCAGAGAACATTGAACAGGAAAATGATCGACTGTCAAACACCCTCCGTGACAGTGCCCAAACTAACAAAAAATATGAAACCGACTAAAACCAGAATTGCAACGCTCATTGTGCATCTTACTGCTGTCTGTATGCGTCTATATGTCTATCGGTTTGCTCGCTCCTTTTCGGCTTGTCCTATAAGCTGGAGATCAAGAGTGTTGTCTAAACAAAAGTCTAAGCATATTCGATCCCAGCCGGAAAAAGACATTTAGCGACGTGTAAACAGTGTGGTTTTTACAATGCTTTAAAGTTCCATTGTAAGTACGTGGATGCTGAATATAGTCAATCGATCCGGGAGCCAGAGTTTTTCATCCAGATGCTTCCTGTACACTGGCCCAAACAAATGGGTGCAGGCGGATCTGTCGCAATTGAATATATGCACTTAATGTGTGGCCCTAATAGCCTGCCCTAATCAGCTGACCGCTGTGTCATGGTTTTGGCCCCATTCACTTTGCACACTGTTAATACGTTATTGCAGCCATTGTACCACGCCACGTGTGCCCGTCTAACGATGAAGTATTGAAGAGGACTCTTTACTGGGATATCTTTTATAAATCATCTCTCGGGGGATATCCTGGTTACTCATGGGAAATAAATACTCCCTCCCCGTAACCCCTGAATCAAAATTTAAATTGCATCAATAATAAATTTTTGTAATTTGGGGTGTGAATTCCCAGCATGAAACTTATAACACACATGGAAAATACGAAGTTCATCGTTGAAGTAATGATAAGGCAAATGCATGAGAAAAACATTCGTCGGCAGATGAGACAGGAAGGCCTCAAGCAATGAGACGGGGTAAGTAATAGATCGATCCATGTATGGAACCACAGCATTCCTGGGACAAACACGTACAGGAAGTGGTAACGGCCTGGACCGTCTGTTAAACGTCCATTAGAAAGGTGAAGCTACCATGCGTGTGAATGTGATTGCCAGCTTTATACAAAGAAGGCACCATTGGTTATGTATGATAAGCAGAAGTTCAACCAAGTTCAAATCCTCTTCGATGAGTCACTCCAATCAAAAACCAAATTTCGAGAAAATACAGATCCTGAAGCTTGATGGCTACATATTTGCCATCCAGCACAAACGAATGAATCTATCAAGTGTGGTGAACCATGTT
>SJOL01007826.1:339250-359902 GCA_004794785.1 Opisthorchis felineus | reverse complement strand
ACTGTTGAAATGTCTCTTTTGAGCTTATTGCGATATCCGGAGATGTTTCGATAATTATCAGAAATTCGTTTTACTCAGTCGTCATCGCACGGAATATCATAAAAGAGAGATTCAGCGGAGTTCCAGGTGGAAGCCAAATTGGTATGCAGATGAGTGTATTCGATGAACTTCGAGCAACCTGGGTTCAGTTAGAACATCAGGTTCCCCGGAACTCTGGGACTGCGCCCACATAATGAGCTTGAAGAAGGGGGGCTGTCGAGAATTTCCCGGAAGTATTATGAGTACTGTATTACTTCCACAAAATGTATTGCGATATCCCCGATATCGTACACAATAAAATGTGGGACGGCCTAGTAGAGCACACTCCTCATAAATGAGAGATGCAGAACGGCTCTAGCTGTCTCCAGTGAAAACCGAATTGGTTTTGAAATGAGTGTACTAGTCGAAGATGGCACACATTTCCTGGTTCACGCTGACCTGGATCGAAGGGGACTAGGGGGGAATAGAACGCTGGGCAATGGTAACTTAAATTCGTTTTTCATTGCTGACATCTAATACCCGACTTCACCATTCACACGTGAATGGACTTGACATGTCTGAGATACCGGAGGATGTCGATAATGAAAGATAATCCAATCCACATCATCAATGGTTATCAATCTATCAATGAGTTCTGCTATTCTTTTGCGAAGAATTTAGACTTCTGTGTGAAAAAATTAACTCTCTTGATAGTCGATATTTGGGCTGCCTAGGGAATGTACAATGGTCAGCCACATATGTGGAGACAAGCCTTGAAATTCCCCTAAAGGGCGGTTTGGTATTATGATCCGACTGCATTTCATCAACTGTCATGTGCTGCCTTGTGAATAGTAGTTCACTGTTTAACTAGGAAGGGGAAACATCGCAACTTTTCAAACATGGACCAAATTTATGCAGATTTACTGATTGAGGAGGCACGGAGACTCCTGTAAATTGGTATGGAAACAATTTGATGGAACCATCCCAAAATAGTCGCTGTATTTTACGGCAGATACACAATGCTTGCACCCGCTGACGCTCTTTCGGAAAGACAAGATCTTAGCTTACGTTTTGCTCTATGACCACGAACGGACATCCTTTCTTTCTAACTGATACGTTTCCAAGCAGTCAGCTGAACACACGGCACATATATACGTTTTTTCTAGTGGGCTTGTGAACGAACTTTTCTGTGCTTTAGTTAGCAATCTCTGGTATTTCCTGATTAACAAAGGCTGACTGCGTACTGCGCCGCAGTTTTCATGTATGATATGTCCTCATTATTAGTCGAGGTGTCGCAGAGAACTGACCTGATCTGACCAGAATCATCCTAAAATGGACTTCAGCAACGACGCATAGTCTAAACAAATCGCTATTAAGTGTCCGGTTGCTCTTTTGATGCGTTTTCGATGTCAAAGAATCTGTTGCTCCATGCCTAAATTTTCGTCGTGTCACTTCAGAGTAGCATCGTTTAGAGTGTCAGGGAGACAGATGGGTGTAGACGAAACTACTCACTCCAGACGTTGGTGATTGATAAGTGCATAGTCATAAGTGATTCATTTTTTTCCCATGGAACTCCTCGCTACCTAATGAATACTCACTTATTCAGAGGCGTTGCTCAAAAACTGGCGCCACAATGACTTTCACGTCAGACTGTTCTCTCTTTAGCTGCATTTCAAAAATAGCACCTGAACATGTGTGTGAGCAGACAGACACCCTGTTTATTGTACTTAACTAACGAATATGCATTATATACAACAAAATTTTAGAATTATACAATTACATTTATGTATATGGCGCACAACACCAATTTATTTTCCATTTTGAATCATGGCCCAAAGGAAATTAACACTGCTAATCATATAGAGAATATAAAAGGAGTGTTCATGACTAAGCAGACCTGTATTCGTGGGCACTTAGAGGTACCATTCCTTAGAAGTGACCTATTTGAGTTGCTTTCATTGAGAGAGATGGGCAGACTGATACACAAGCAAGTGGATGGCTGGATAGTTAGTTAGTTAGATAGATAGATAGATAGATAGATAGATAGATAGATAGATAGATAGATAGATAGATAGATAGATAGATAGATAGATAGATAGATAGATAGATAGATAGATAGATAGATAGATAGGTAGATAGATAGATGGATAGATTAAAAAAAGATAGAATAGAAAGATAGATAGATAAGAAAATAATGACACGATAAATTGTTCAATCAGCACAGAGAAATACTTGTGGGGAAGTTTTGACTGCCTAAATTCTAGATTTTACTGCCGAGACGTAGAAAAGTATATCAGTATAAAAAAGCTTGACGAGCCTCAGCACACCACGATGAGGGCATAGTTCAGCCGCAAAATAACATGACGAGCGAGTTTGACTTGTGAGCAACATACAAGTCTCCCTGTAAAAAGTGGGGAAAACGGATGTAAGATGTGCAACAAGAAGTCAGGCATAAAAATATAAATATTGAATGAGTTTTTGGGGGACCCTTTGAAATAGCGCAATTTGCTGATCAAGGCAGACAACTTCATAAGTTTTATTAGGGCTGATTCAGCATTTGCAGTCCAACAGAATGATGAAAAATGGTACTCCAAGACACCTAGAGCTATTGATTATTGGAAGTTACTGAGAGCCTTGACGAACTAATAAGGGAGAACAAACTAAAAGATCTAGCGAGTGTTATTCGTGAGCTCCTTGTGAGCTTATAACCTATTTGAAACTGATCATAACGAGCTAAGAGTTTGAAAGTAGGGTTGTTTTACTCAAACCTATTTTACGCATAATAGAAGAAGTACTAGCGGAATCAGGGATTTGAAGGCCACCTGTGATATGGATGAGCAAAGAGATAAAGCAGTATATTATAATGTTACCGAAGAAGAGGTAAGACGATTGATTTTCCATTTCTGTGCATTGTGAGTGGCACGAAAAATGTCCACATAGCCAGTGGAGGAAATACCAGGTAGACCGGAGCATTCCACTATGACGTATCTATCTACCGCAACTGAAGAAAGCCAGCATGAAAAGCCATCGGTGATAATGTGTCCTTCTCAGAGAAGGACAAAACGAAGTATGATAGGGGGCATATGTTGGGTGCCTTCACTTTCATGATTGCAACTCCACCACTCTGGTAACTCTGAAGTTTAGTGTATGTAAATCCGGATCATTTTACTAGGATAGGCGTTGGTGCTCATGTTATCTCGTAACGGTAACCAACATGGGTGCTTCTCCAAATCGTATTGCGTTGATCCTTTAATTCAGCGAGGTTCACCAACATATTTTTTACCCACATTTGGCTTTGTGAATGGAACGACTGTTGACAATAAAACATCCATTTTGCAAATGCAGATTAAAATACCATCACAGGTTCGGACATTGTGACTGACTGTCAATTGCCGAATGCCCCAAAACAATATAAAGACTAATTATCCAGCCTTTAATATTGGAGTCTTTGACTTCGTATCCTTTAAAACGTGGACTATTCCACCAGGTGCTTTGCAATGATTTGTTGAAAAACCATTACCGTCTACTCAAATACCAGTACAGATGGATTTGTTGATAATTTTATCAGTTATTCTCTGATAGCGGTTTACTGCCGTAAACACTATTCATTTCACACTGGAGATTTTGAATGTCATCGGTAGAAAAGTAAAGTGACAAAAACGAGATTGATATGGTCCAGCTAAATTGTTTGGCGCTGCCTTACGAGGTGAACGCTAAGATTATGGGTTGTGATCGGTTCAATGGATTTTCGATCTCAGAGCATAGGTGTACTGAAATGCCTACACCCGCATCAACAACCGCGCGTCAAGGAGCGCCGAACAAAAGGGAATTCGCAGCACATGGCCCTTTGTTAGCGCACGCGGAGAGAGGTTCCGAACGTGCTTGAACCGAAAATTTAGTCAAACAAGCCCACAATTATTGCAGAGTTTTGTTTTTGAAAGTTTATTTGAATCCTCTAATGAGTTCTATCATGAAGATGCCTCCGTTTAATGTAGATTAGTCCACATCGCACCATTTTGGGTTTGCTTGAAAAGATACCAATCAAGAATCCACCCTGTGGTTTCTAGAACAGGTTTCAGTGGATGCTCCAGAAGCGCAGTACACGTTCTGCAAAAAAAAATATGATACGGAATTCCTACACTCATCCTTGTTCTTTTCTACAACGCCATCAAAAATTGTTAGGTGCTCTCATAAAAGGAATTCCGTCTGAATGGAAAAAAACGTTATAGACAACTTAATGCAAAGATCATTTTTCAGAAACTACATTTCAGTTTGTTTCCTGAGAGTTTTCAAACGGTGAAAGACTTTTTACAAGGTAAAACTTATCAAAATAGATTACTTTTGGTTAACTGAGTATAAATTTTGCCATAGACAAACAACCTGAAAGAACCAAGCAAAAGCCTGGCATATTGAAAAGGAAACGTCTCTAAACTTGTTTTTTTCAGAGATAAGTTTCAGGTACCGACTAAAGTTGTCTCCCAAGTGCGTTTGCTTCTACTGAGAGTGAGGAAAGCTGGGTTTCTAGAGGGCAACTGAAAATGCTTCTTAAACTTTCATTTCCGCATCCAAAAAGATAAAGTGTGGGGAACGCCAAACGCAGTTTTCTTAAACTATTCTTGAAATGATAGAGCTACTAACCAGACGGAAATCTTTGTCAGAACAAAACAAGAAAACACATACTCACTGGATCAATGGATGACGCACACAGCATGAAGCAAGAAACAAGCCATTTGACTACTGATTATACATCTTGTTGAACTATACTGTTACCAGAAATCAGTGTACATCTCTATCAGTGAAAAGTGTGTATTCATGGTGAACAAAGCAAAGACGCTGAGCACGTATGATTCAGCTTGGTAGACTTGCCCAACTAGTGTGATTAGCATGGTTGGCGGTGGCATGATTTGTTGGAGCGTATTTCGCTTTGCCATTTTAGGCTAGTCTCGCTAGGTAGCCGCACGACAACATCAGCCTTCAGAATGACGGTCGGGACATGGCAATTTAATCGATTTAACGGAAGTCCGCCTTCACACAAAATGTCAAAGGTGAGAGATATCGGCCGCTGTGTATATCTTAGCACTATCCTAGTTATCCGGCTGTGTACCGATAATGAATAAACTCTATTGTAGTCCATGGATCTGAAGGATAAAATGTCTTCATCGAAAATCTTTTATTTGCTTCCCTCTTTAGACTGTTAGATATGTTTGTTAATTTGGCAGCGTGCAAAAGCAGTTGGTTTACCTTTCGGTTTGAGCTAATCCGTGGGTAGTAGGTGGGTTCACAGAATACCAGAAATCTCCTGTGTCTACATGGAACGGGACACACGAGTACCATACTGTCTTTCCCCATATTAAACAAGTGCGCACAACTGGTTACATCTGATCATAATAATGACCCGCGCTTCATAATATACAATCGGTGGCGTCCCACTGCATCAATTCTAAAGTGGTTCGAAAAAGATGTTCTATCATGTGTGTCATTCAGTCTCGTTAGGGGAAAAATTACAACGATAAATGCTGGTCCTGATTTCTTCGGGGAAAATTCCGCAGCATTCCTCATGGTTGACAGCTTGTCGATCACACAGACCACAGGACCTGATTGGTCATCTTCGAACCTCCAAATGACTCGCATTTCTAATCACCTCGAACGCTCAGCCATCAATATTCATTGGTATGATGTAATGCAATGGTTGATCGTTAAAATCGGTGCGTCTCTATTTACCTTCCCTTTTCTGGAAAACCTGGTTTACGTTTTCTTGTCATATGGACGATTGGTCCAGTTTCATTACATTTAGTGACCTTTCCAATTACGCAACATCATCCGCGCACTATCTGCATATCTGTGATTAATCAGTCGGGGCGCTGGACGCTTTGTCTACACGGTTGGTCATCAGATGATTGCTGAATGACTCATGACTTTGATTGGATCCAACAGAAAGAGCGGTATACTTTACTGACCAATCAGGTATGGGCGTTGATTTCATTGGCTGCAGCAAGATACGGCGAACATTCCTGCTCTGGTATACGAAAACGTGTTGGGATGTCACAATTTTTGCATTCCTCTTGTTTTGCTCGAAATGGCTTCTGTGACCATCGTGGTTGGTGTCCTTAGAGACGTTAATTGACAGATTTCTCTTTCGACGTGCTCACAGAGCGGCTTCGGATTTCTAACACACACACAACATGTGGCTTCCAACACTCATCGCATTAGTATTGTATGGGGAGGTGCCGATTTCTGCACAAACTCGCATTTCAGACGCTGGACTTGTGTCAAGAAAATTGTCCCCACGATGTAAGTCTGGTATTTTGAGCAATAAGATATTAGTCATTATCCCTTGAAAAGGAACAGATGTCAGTCAATTCAATTTCCTCACCTACAATTGATTTATCCAGAGGCCTTGGAGTGACGACAAATCAATTTCATGAGCATAATTTTACACTATAATTATAAAATCCAACCTGTGTTCGAGAGTTGTCCAGAGATCACCGCAAGACTACCCATTAATCAAAGTGGCTAGGTGGACACCCGCGGTCAATGTTGGTGTGGTCAGCAGACCAAAGATTCTAGCAGATACGTTCAATACAACATGCGACTAGGGATTACGAGCCACGAATGTTTGAAAATCTGAAAAACGGTCACATAAAGGACACTTACATTATTCTGCTGGTTTCATCACGTGTGTACCTGAAAATAACTTTACCTGACGAGAAGCACTGACCTGTTTATTTGCTGGTGGGCAGGCAACCATGAGCTCACGATGACCCATTTGACTCTTAGTTCAAACACTGATCAGTCAGACACTAATACTTAATACGAACTAGTTCATAAATAATCTCAGAGAGCTGTTGCCCTTCCGGCGCTCTTACGAGAGTCACACTCATCAATATTTTCTCACATGTGTATTCATACTTGATTAGAATTGCCGGTAAGCAACTTGCGATTCAAAATCGCATTTGTCGAAGCACCAGAACTCAGTGAAACGTTGATCTCCATTGTTTACCCCCAGCCTTTTGCTCGGCTTCAATTTGTTTCCAGATCTGCAAAAAACCGAACACAATGATTTCAAGCAAATTTCTGGAAAGAACACTGAAGGCATTAAATATTCTTAGAATATCTGGATAGTTTGAATGTTGATTGGACTTGTTTTGGCCTGGTTGAGAGGGAGACTAGAAGTGCTTGTATGCACTTACATCCTAATCTGTCTGAATCATGATGCGTTAACGGGACAAAATTATTCTTACTGGCGAACAAACTTCACTCAAATGGACTGATCAATGTAATGATCAATAATTCAATGAGATTACTGGATACGCATACACGCACTCGGTCATCTGTGTCGGAATGGAGGTAAAAATTCTTTTATTAGTCAGACCAAGATGAAAAACTGGAACAGAAGTATACCATGAGAGAAATATCTGTAGAAAGCCTGTTAGAGTCGCTCAGTATGGATAAATTAATACACAAGCGATCGGGGCGATAAATCATTGATCAGGTCCTGCTTATATGCGCAAACTGGTAGTATGCTGTTGGCACCATAATGTGAATGATTGTTGTAAGTGAAAACATTGCAGCAGTTGCCGAAACACTACTAATGGTTCATCATCGTGCAATCACGACGGCTCTCCCTCATCTCGAAATTGGCGAAGAAAACTTGTCTTCACATCGAAATAAACGTGTCCGTCAATACGACTCACGATAAAGAAAGCTTTTATTGATAAGACCCTTATGAGCCTTAGTGATCTCAGGAAAAAGGCAAGGAAACAGGGGAAAGTCTTCCATGTATCGAAAGTGTGACCAGGATGTGCCTGAAAGCGCACCACTAAGGTCGGTTAGCTTGGTGGTTCTCAACCAGTTTTGGGGGCCACAACTTTTCGGGTCAAACCTGTTGATCCTGAGTGATTCATTCTGCTCGTTTTGCATTCAAAATACAGATGGCTGTTACAATTAGTTTCGTATTGAAACTGCCCTGACGCATACACTGAAAAATGCGCGAGGGACTATAGCAGTGATGTATAACCGAGAAGGCTCAAACTTTTGGATGGGGCGCGAGTTGACTTCCTTCAATTGATGGCGGATAAATCCTCCAACTTGAAACCCAAGTACAATTTTTCAGCAGAAAAGTGTAAACCTCATAGAAAAAGACTGTCACTAAGAGTTTCGTTTCGCTTTTGGATCTACCGAAATGTGATACTTGATTGACGGCTAAACGCTTTAGTATCCGGCACAAAATACAATCTCCGTTGTTTTACTTTATCCGTAGTCTCATTCACCCAACCAATAGAGACGAAGAAGTGGGCTAGAGCAAAACATTTGCAAATAGCCTTGTGCATTTACCAGTTCCTAGTGTTTACTTGGTTGCTCGTTACTTCATCAAGATTGCCTTAGTTTTGGAAAAACAGTCAGAATGTTGAAATGGTCATGGTAATCAGGGGAGAAGGATTGATCGGCTGAATTTTTATCGTGAAGGCTAGAACCTAAGAGGTGAGAAGATCATCGCTTACTTGCCTATCAGCCTGAAGGTAAGGTTATGAAGTTATGACAAGAATCGGCACCCTGAGAAAGAGTAATTTTCCCCAGAATAGGGAAATTGGGTCCTCATCTTAGATGTTTTCTGTAGATAAAGGGAAGACAATAAGCAAGTCCAACTGATGATTTAAATTGAAACCATTGGTGCGTTCAGACCTAGCTAACACGGTTCATTTGCTTACCTGCGGAAAGACCAACGAAATATTTCATTCATGTGGAAATAATGCACACTTTCCACTCCACTTTAGTCTAAAGCAATTGCCATGCGTTGTGGTTTCATTGTTTTAAGCAACGTACTGTGGTTTGCACATGCTTTGTGAAATGTACTGAGGAAATCTTGTTGATGAGGGCACCAATAACAAGTACGTTGTCTGTTATCCCAAACAAACCTTGCACAACGTTGTTTGTTGCCCTTGGCACTTCTGAACTCCCACTGGACGATCTTCTCAGTAAAAATGCCCGGCCAAAGCAGGCAGCAATAAGGATAATTTTTTCGGGATCACAAAGCGACATTTACCAAATTTCCTGGCGTATGGTAACATATTGAAGGGGCTCGGAAAAATATTTCATAGGCTGATTTTCCCCTCCTGCAATTTGTGAAGGAGGGTCTTTCTAGACAACAATGGGAAACCGAGTACTGGTTAGAATTAACTGTGGAGCATCTGAGTCTGAGAATTCCGCTCAGACGTTATATGTCGAATGTTTTTATCAGTATTCCGATGATTTTGAAGTTCCTTTGTGCTTTGTTCTTCATCGTTTAAGCCAAACATGCGTCAGACTGGTGATGAGTATTTTACCGATACCCTAGAACTGTCTAGTTGAGATAGCGGTGCATATTTCACGAAACTCGAAGGACAGGTAGATGCAAACTAGCATCAAGCATTGGTAACTTACAACCACCCTTTCAGAAAGATTTCGTAAATAATCCGAAGATATATGGCTGAGTAAAGCTCCCCTTTTTGACAGAAAAGCTTCTTCGGAGCAGTTTGAGTTTGAGCACAGATGGAGTCAGTCAGTAAAATCTTCTCTAGCTCGAGATTAGTTTCGCTTGGGCTTATTGTTAAACTCTGCCGCGGTGAAGAGAGTTTAAGGGCGATGGTACGTCAAACAGTGAGCTAGGAAATATAAGAAGGTGGCCTTGTGGAATGTCTAATAACTATAATTCAAACACCCAAAGGGAGGACAGGACGGCAGAGTTCCCTCTGGTCACGAGGGGCCCGATTTTTTGTTACGTAACTCACGCAAAACACCTTTGAACAAATTTAGAGCAAAACTTTGTTATACCCATCAGGTTATCTGAATAATGGGACATTGTTTTATGGGGAGAACACGGAGTGCGTCTTGAATAGGGGTGAAAAGTTTGGTAGGTCTCGGAAAATGAATGATGCGATTGCTTTGATACGTGAAATTTACTTACGTTCAGTGAAAATCTGGCTTATGTATTCCAGTATGTTCTTATAAATTGTGATGTCATCTGTTTAACTCTGCGCTTCCATAGAAATACTTCATCGTCTGCATCCAGTCAGCTTCATTCCGCATGGTAGGATTGTCGTTGGACAAGATTGCAAACAGAAAAGAATCCTTCGCTTTGAATTCACGTTATTTATTCTCACCATTTAAGTGAAAGTTCCGATGAGTAGGTGGTCATTGTGGTTGATATCTTCAGCTCATGAAGGTCACATAGCTGATTGTTTTTACTCGACGGTCCCCAATTAGGTCGTCTGATTCAGCGCTGGTTCTTAGCCAAGCGCAGTGATTCCTTCCAGCTAGTGTTGAATTACAGTTCGGCTTCCTGATAATAGCAACTGCCGTTTTGGGTAAAACAGGATCGAAAACAGAGATTTCTTTTAGTATGAGCCACTTCCTCGACCATTCCGCAAACGCTACTGATAAGGGTGGAGGTATACTTTAATAGAAAATGCGATACACGAAAGCCAGAGCAAATTTTTCTGAATAGTTATGAACTTTTAAAGAGTTGTTAATTCCTGTGGCACTCAATCATCGTGTGCCTATTCTGTTTTGAACAAAAAACATTGGGCTCTCCTGAGCGGCCATTTCTTAGATTAAAAGCCCAGTTTTTCACATTTGCGGAATCACAGGGTACATAACCATCGCCTTTGTCATGCCGTATAGTGGCAACCCATGTGGCCGAAAACCGCACTGTTTCAACGCTGACTGGTTTTTCCTAGAATGGAAGTATCGCTTTCAACGAAGCAAGATAGCCATAGACTAACTTCACTGAGTTTATATATCGAACGGATCCCGGCACTCCTTAGGACGAACAAAGCAATGAAGATTTCAGACAACTGGGACCCACACAATTTTACTGGAGAAAACATCCTGAAAGATAAGGCACTTTATGCGGAAAAGCCGAGAAGAGCAGTACAAATTGAGAATTGAGAATCCTGAATGACGAACATCTCTAAGGAAATTCAAAACCCGGAGAGCTTCCGGTTGGCAGCTGATGATTACAACGTTCGACAAAGCGTGGCTCCTCAGCAATATGACAAACTCACCACAGTTCGGAAAGGAAGGCAGTCTGATTAGTCGCCTGATCGTTCTATCTGAGTAGTCGTCACTCGCGAAACTAGTCAACATCTGATCCCGTGATGAGAATCATGTGATTGAAGAATGATTGCAACTGTGCCCTAAAAGCAAATCAATCACACTGCTGACTAGCCACTCATGGATGAATGGTACGGTCTGCAACTACTAACCGGGAGTTCCCAGACATTCCTGAGGTCCGCAGTGCTATGGGCTGATCCACATAGACCTATTCAAGTGAATAGAAACAGTTGTGTATGACGCCGTCAAGTGAAGTGGGCCGGTCATATTTAGTGAGGTTTACTGGCCAAGTATATTAGAATTCAAGACCGATGACCTTGGACAAGTCCGTCTACAACAACGTGTCTGCTATCTGTAACTGCGCACACCCTGCAAAAATCCGTACTCCGACAAGCTCGTCAGCCAAAAGACTGGTTTCCTTATGGCGTTTATGTGAATCATCATCGTCATCATTTTAATCCTGTTTGAGAACATACTGATAATCATAGTCACACTCAACAACATTGCAACACCATTTTCTTAGTTACTGGAAACAACACTGGTGAAGAACATCAAGACATGGCAGTTAGAGTGCAGTCCTCTTCACCTGGTTGTAAAAGCACTGCCATGCCTGGCGTGGGTAGCTATAGGATAACGGTGCCAGACACCGGATAGCGGAGGAAAAACATTGTAAAAAAAGGCTTGCAGGCATCAGTATGACGACAGCCAGTGTACAAACAAAGTGAATAAGTCCGCCTCACAATTCTGTTAATGTAATGTTCACTTAGAAATCACGGACTTTAATGAAATAATTTAAGGCGGAAAGACTTCTACCGATGTATGACCTGCCTGAAAATACTTACGAAATGGGTAAACCAGTCTCCTAGTGCGCTTTAAAGCATACAAATTCAAGTTATATTCCTTGGTTGAGTCGAACGACATCATTATAAATCTCAATCCCCCAAACACTAGTAAAAAATCTCACGACTTTTCATCCAGTGTGCCAAAAGCTAGGACGGGGATGGTGTAAATTTTGGAGACATTAATGCGCGGCAGGTTTAGCGTCGCGGTCGACAACATGCACCCTAGGGACAGATATAACAACAATAAACGTCGGTTTGTGGGAACAGGGTAGTATGTATACAATTTGGGGCAAATGTCTCTGGAGAAATAAAATGAGTCAGCTTCGTCCGTCTTGTGTTGCTGTGGCTGTAATTGCTCTGCAGGGAAGGGGGGGATTTGGTGTGTGCGCAAGCCTAGTTTCGGATGATTGATGCTTCTGAGTGTAAGTGACTGACTGACTATTTGACTGACAACATGGGTTGTTTTGTTTCCTCTGATGATGGAAATGACCGTAAACATGTCTTGTCTCAAACAAACCTGCGCGGGGAGTACTATAGCCGATCGGTTATAAAACATAAGCTGAAACTATCGGTGTATGACTCTGCGTATGACTGAATTATAAATTCTGAATTGAAAGTTTAGACAAATAATAGATACTAGATAAATTACAAGGATAAATTGCAATTATAATATGAACATAGATGCAGTACAGAAATATTCTAGTAACTTGAGCACAGAGTTTCACGGTAATACAGCGGAACCACTAGAAAACTCACTCCAACAAGACTATCTCTATTGAGTGGTCACTTTTGACAGGTTGTTCGAATTCTCTGGCGGTAATCCATCGGCTTTCTTGATCTCGAACATTCCGCATAGAGGTTACAAGAAAAAATACTTGAATATCCGAACACGCCTTGTGTACACAGCCCACATTTTTTGCGTCATGGTAGTAAAGACTGTAGAATAGCCCAATACGTGTCAATCATGGTATCCCCGTGCAGAGTGGGGTTTCCGTGAATAGATTTCTCGTATTCTGCACTGGATTTCTGAACTCGTGCATTCAGTTCGCTGTCAAGCGTCATCTATAGATAGTGCACTTCCAAAGCAGCAGAACAACTGTTCAACCAATTGCTCGGTGTGTTGGTTGAGTTCTTGTTGCGAGCTTAGTCATTTATTTTCAACCTCAAGAATAATGCCGCTGAAAGTGGGGTCAGTTTAGAATGCGAGAATAAAGTGCAATCTTTCGCACACCAAACCATTTAGACAATAGATTCACGCAGCATTGTTTTGGCAGTAAAACGTCTTGAATTTAGCAGACGTCCACTTAAAAGCCAATGACTTGGTGTACGCTCTCTGGTGTGATTAATCACCCCCGCATAGAAGCCCGTTAAATACAAGTGGAAGATAACTTGGTAAGGAAACAATCTTGTTTCACTCGTGTATCAATTTTGAACTAGGTTAGTGCGGTTGCACAGATCATCTCCCGGGCTTTTTGTCCCATCAAGAACGGTTTTCATAGGGTTAGACCAGGCAGTGGGGCGTTCTTGGAACCACGAACACTACACTGTGGTTGGTTCTATTGTCTTGCGGCAGTCAGTTCGGAGTGCATGCTGCTGTTCAATACTGTTTCCTTAAATCTTATCAACGATCAAACGACTGATCAGCAAACGATTTACAAACGTGTACGTTGTGCGCAGGTGACTGGTGTTGCAGTGATCTTCCCTTTTATGTCGTCTTCATAGGCAGTATGCCTAAAAGGCTGTGGAGGGAAAAGTTCATTCGCTAGTAGTTGTCCGCACAGCTTCGGCAGATCGGCGGACAGGCTTTCTAACCCAGGTGCCATCACACTTAAATTGGTTATTGACTGTGTGCTGTAGGTGAGCCATCCGAGTAGGAATTCATGGACGAATGCGACAAATGATGTATATGCGGGGTCTGACTCTCTTAGTGGGTTATGTAGTGTTGAAAAGTGGGATTTCTGATCTATCGGCCAGGCTTTGGCCAGGCTTTCTGACTTCTTTTGGGTGGGGGGAGTGAGCGAGATGGATCAGTGGTTAGAACGCGAATTTACTGATCGGAGTGTGCGTGGTTCGAGACCGACCTCTTCCTCTCGACTTCCCCTGTCTAGGCTTGAGCAACCTGGCAGTATCCTGCTTCCTTAGGGTTGCATGGCAACTAGATGCCAAAGGGGTGCTACAGCTGAATGGCCTGAGTTTTTCGCCTGTTTGGGTAAATGGAACTTCGTGTACTGAGCTCTAGATCCATACATTCCTTCATTCAATCATTCACTGTTTGTGACAAAGACGAGCTGTCCACTACTGAAGCTCTTTTTTCTCGTTTAGTCAAACTTTAACTCTTCAGAAACTTGTGCTTCTAACTAGCCTACGATTGGTTGCATCCGTCAAATCCGGGATGGTTTTGACGAATACGAATTATTCTGCTGAAGCTCATCGGATGCCTATAGATAGTCCTCCCGAGAAAGACTCGCCTCCGGTCCTACTCTAATCCACCTGCATACACGACAATCCCTTGGATGTGTTAATTTTCGAATGTACTGCTTGTTGTTTCTGTCTTCCAGTTAATCTAATTGCACTCTAAATGGATTTCCTCGTGGTCCACGGTAAGACAATTTTCCGATTACAAAGTGCAGGTTAGCGCGATCCAAGTTGTACTCAGCTCCATAGTTTACCCCTGTGGTCTCTGGTAATACACCTTCGTTGCAGATTGACATAGTCAATTACTTGTTTTAATGCAAGGCAGGTGGTGTCTGACCCACGTTTTTTTCAAGTGTTCATTGTCCGAATTTCCGATGCCGCACATGTCAAGAGGAGTCCTTTACATCTAAATGTGATAATATGTGCTCTGACATTTACAGCCGGAATCAAAAGACCATCATCTTTGCGTTGACTCACTTTGGTTCGTCCAACGATGTTTTCAATCTGCTGGTCCGATATCACGAATCTAAACCGGTGCTTGCATCGACTTACCATGCCTGAAGCAAGTAGGAATTACAACCAAAATCAGACTAATATAGACCCTGACCAGCTAGTTAGGTTTCACCAAGTTCAGGGTTTCGCAGCGTTTTATTCCTATCGCAACAAGAGCCATTCGCCTTGGCATCCGGTAATGGACCCAGACGAAGACTGGCTGACGGTAAACCCCAGAAAGAGTGACATGTATAGAAATAAGCATGTTGAATCCAAACAGTCCAACTTTAAGTGTAATACTGTTTTTAAGTAATTGATGGTGAATCGTTTTTTGGTGGAAAAATATAGCGCAAGCAAGAGATTTGAGTAAGTCCCATCTGGAAAATATTGTTTGGGGATAAAGAATTATGGTGTTAAAATTTCCGGCTAAAATCATTTGCTGCATTTGGCTTCAATAAGGTGCATATTTGAAAGGCTGCTGGGGAAAATCACATCCGGCTGACTGAAAATCTTAAGCTTACTGTGTTCAGATGCAGATATCAAACATATTAAATGGCATCTGCACCCTCCGAAAGGTTTTTCTCTATCTTTTCATTTCACTGAGACGACATTATTTCAATTCCGTTCAATTCCGTTTGATAGCCATGAACCGTAGGTTTGTGTATATGGGGATTCCGCCTGCAGGGTCAACGGTTAATACCAGACGGAGGGTGGGGAGTTGGCTTAGAAAGTCAGCGAAAACAAAATTTAGGTCCAGTGACTAAGAACAGCAGAACAGTTCAGACGTTGCCACTAGTGGTGTGGCTGTGAAAGCTTCCAGTGTTGTTATAATGGATCTTTCTTGCCCCGGCCGTCTAAACAAAAAGCACCGTTGCAGCTAACACCTAGCCTTATGTTCGTGCACCTTTTCCAGCCCAGTCGTTGCCTACATTGTGGTACCGCTAGACAATTGGTTTACTGAAAGGCCAAACACAACTTTGTCAGCCTAGTTGATGCAACCGAATGAAGTCATCAACTGGACAGAAAACTGACTTGTCTATTCTCTGCTCTTCCGTGTTTGTTAGTTCAATATTTTCGTGATGTACACACCATTTTCCGAAGGCAACAATGGCCGAACACAAGCAGTATTCTGGCGCTTTCATTCAATAGTAGCCAGGCTCTACAGTCGTGAGGCAACCTTGGAGCCACTGCTGCGTTGAAGCCATACTTTTCACGAACAGCCTACTTTCACGATGATTCCAGACGTGCCCATGCTGAAGAAAATTAGAACGGATCTTATAGATCTCTGAAATCACCCTGTCAGCGGTGATGCCATCCGACGTGATTTAATTATCCAGATAGGTATATTTGTCCACAATCTCTTCAACCGGCCATAACAGGCAACAGCTCTTTGCGGGCCGAAAGGGAAATGAACATTATCTGGATTGTTTGGCGTGCTTCTTATCCTGATGGAATCTGAAACGGCGAGCGCTTGTGTGAAGAACAGTTCACATAAAAGCTGAAAATGATGGAGATGAAGAAAAACCAAGATAGAAACCAATTTCGGTGAGTGGCTTAGCAGGCCACCCTCCGTGGACTTTCGCGTGCGAATGGCTGATGATAGAAGAAGCGTGATATTGTTGGAAAAGCATTCGAATTGGAAGCATCATCAAAAAGCAGTATACTCAACTCGGTCGAACGTTGTTTTCATATTGAAGGAGACAACAGTTGTTGGTGATCCATATATTTTCTAGAAGCTGTTGCATAGTAAAGCCTTCTTCAGCAAATCCACAAAGTATACAGAACTGCGCTTGTTTTTCACGGCTCTCTGGTAAGCATACCTGGAATGGTACTTGTGAGCAACCTAGAAACATTGGTTACCACAGTGGTAACCCTGATTTCCATAGCTGTATCTATCACTCTTTTAAAGACAGAAACAATGATATATGTATGATATTGTTCTATCATGTAACATATATATATACAGGTGAGTGAGCAGTTCTAAACAGGACAGTTGAATAGAGTATGAACCAGGAGCGTTGCTCCTCTGGGAAAGCTTGAATTGTTTCTGAGCACATCGTCAGTTGGGATCGAGCTGTTCACACCACACTGTGAGACTGGTGATGTGTTAATCTTGGCGTTGGGTCTCTCAGTCAAATTTAGTTTCTCCTAGAAATATCAAACCCATCAAAGCAGACGACGGGACTTTAAGTAATTTTTTGCCTTCTTCTGCGGTGGCTTGACCAGCCAGCAGTTTTTATGGCGTGGTGTCACCAGAAAAAATGGATTTTTTCCATTTTTCACTTATTGTGCCTTCCCTCATTACCAACTTCCTGACCAGCCTTGGGACTGCAAGTTAGATGTCACTGTGAAGACCTTATTTCTGAGTTGTATGGTAGCCTGAAGGACTGATTTTTTTTGTCTTTATCAAGGATGCGAATCACTGTGAGGTAAAAATTGAATTTGGCCGCGGCTTGCTTCTGCGCCATGGTAGTCGAACGCCGGGTTTCTGGCATTTTCTAATTTCAAATCAGGCATCATTTGTCCGACCAGTTTGTTTTGAATATGCTAGCAATTCAGACTTTCTAGTGGATTATATGTTCCAGGCAGTGTCTCCCATACTGGTGAAGGATTCTGTCTTGGTTGCTGTGAAGATAAGCTGCGAGGTATCTACAAACCGTGGCATGATCTGATTCCGTACACCCGCTCCAAAAAGAAAGACATCCTCCAGGACAAGGTGACCATCCAAAGTCGACTGCTATATGGCCAGGATCAGCGCTCAACTGGCTACGGTTGACAGGGAGTTAGGCAACACGATGCCAATTTCGTGCTTGTAAATGGAACTCAAACCGTCAAGTGAACACAGCTAGAAGCTGTTCTTATGTTGCGTGAGCATATATTAGACTCTGGTTTATCAAGTCAAAGATGTGCTAGCATACCCCATTGTGTTTCGGACACAATGTGGAGAATGAGATGGCTGGAGAAAGTATATTTTTGTTACGGTACGCCACTTGTAGCCTCTGATTAAACAGTCTAACGCACGTAACTGCGGGTGTCGGCCTAGCTCGAGGTGCAAACCATAACTCTCTGCTCCTTGATTTTACTTTACATAGTAGGTGTCGTTTGATCATCATCGTATTCCCGGTTCTTAGACGTAGTAAACAATACGTCGGCTGGGACAGATAGCATTTGGGCGGTCAAAGTGCGCAAATGTAGAGCCTTCTAGGCATGTTTACAACTTGAGAGATGAAGCCTCAGTAGGTTTAGCCTGTGGTATCATTTCATCATTTAATGGTGAACATCATTTCAATGTATTATCTGTTGATTTGGCTGTCCAAAAAAAGTCACAATCCAGGGGATTCCAGAAATGGGTGCTAGGTGTCTCGTGACTGGCCACTGTCCATCCAACAATCAAAATTCTGCGTGGAAACCCGTTGGCTTCATAAGCCTGTTCTCTTGTTCCTTATCTGGGAGAATCTGCGTCTTTCTGGCTTTAAGTCGTGGAGGACGAACCTTTTTTATGGCGATCACAATCGTGAAATTAAGAAGTGATTCTTCTTGAGGACTAATGGTGAAATTTTGGGTTTAGTCGGCAGTACATCTCAGGGTTTTGGTCTTAAGGTCTGATCTTTTATGCTACGGCCAAGGAGGAATACGTTCTGGGTTGCATTTCACTTCTGGTTTTTAAAAGATACTGGATCTCTAGTTCAACACATTATTGCTCATTCTCCTCTGCTTTAATTCCAGGCATACTTGTTGCACGAGGTTTCATATCACCCAGACACTCAATCTAGTTTAATTGCTCCCACCTATCAGCCCTGACTGATAAGACTGTATGATATTTTGCAAGGCAAGAACAATTTTTTACACCAAAAAGTAGGGGAATTGATGAAGCACACCAATCCCTTATTGCTTAATGTGGTATCCATTGCAGTGCTATCATGCGTGAGTTGGCTGATGGCATCCAATAAAACTCTGCGAGTTTGCCTAAAATCCTATTGCTTCGGGTTTGAATAGAATCTACAAGCTCACCCTCAGTTGCAAATCCTGCAACGAACAAACCGTTCTTGTTACCGTAAAGACGAGCACTTGTCCGGTGGTCCAAACACTGTTGGACCAGTCCTTGTCGGATGCCAGCTAAAAACACGTATCTAGATGTAACTAAAAAAACAGTTCGCAACTACCAATCATGTATTAATGGGATGACACAAACTTTGCGCTAGTCGGCCGTAGTGGTAGTACGTAAGACACTTTAGAGACCTCCTGCTTGATGCAACGGTTGCCGTGCATCCCTCTGTTCAAACCCGATTCCAAACCAATGCGGAGTCGAGCTATCAATATATCAGCTTTGCGAATCTATCTCCTGCGGCGAAATTTGACACACGAGCTCAGGATTTGTCCACTTGACCTAGAAACCAGTTACTTTGATAGACAACAGATTAAGCCCTCTAGGTAACAGATAAGGATACGACCTAGAGTATTCGTTGATGTAAGCCTAGATGTTTTTTGTAGTCGTCACTAGATGAATAAGGTGCATATAAACCGAGAACATGAGGAATATCCCTAAATAAAATAATGATGTACGATGTACGATTTATCATGGACGATCCAAGGAGATCTGCGTTTTCAGAAATGCTTAAAACCGTGTTATTATACTTTTCAGACACACGAAAACTAGCAGCTTTTACTGATTGTAGGCGAATTCTGGTGGTGAACTTGCGTTGCTGAATGACATATTTGTCTACGGTACAAAGTATTGTTGTTTCAAATCCAGTTGCAAGTTGGCCAGTTTGCTCATTCAATGATGCAAAATCAGCTGGGATGCAGTCATTTGTTGCATCTCCTAATCGGTTCAAAAACCATCTGTCGAGTGGTTTTACTCAGCTATAAAATAGATATATCGTGTATACTCTGCCTACTTCCATCTCTGAACGGACGATCTATTAATGAAATAAAACGAGAATCAAAGCAAGCGACTGAAAGTCTTGATACGCATATCTGTACTAGAGTTAATATTTGAAACGTTGAAAACTTTGACTCACTAATCACGGCGCTTTTCAAATTTATTGTTCTAATGTGAAAATCCAACAGCGTCCTAGGGACGATTTAGCGGCTCACATTTCTGTCTGCTGAAACGTGTTTACCACCTCGCTAGAGGGACCCATTTTGTCCCGTTAGGTCAGGACAACCTACACAAAATGTATGACAGTACCAGGATCGGATCAGTCAAATCGCGTCTTTGAAACCCCCGAGGAAGTTGCTGTGAACTGCGACTAACCTGACAAATTTATTGTTTTAACGAAAGCCATTCATTTCATGATAGATAACCTCTGTCCAGGACACATTCATCTGCAGCCTGCGAAGTATCTTCCATTGCTTTCCTCCAACCCGAACGAAGGCCACCACCCTAAGTTTACAAAAAAAGCCTTTTATGACCTGTCCAAAATATAATGGCCTCCTTGTGTCTGACTTCTGTCATATGTTGAAAATAAACGAACTACTGGAAACGATCCAACTAGATATTCATCAAGGCAAGAGGTACTATCCTCAAGACTGGTTTATCAACGTGCACCGTAAAATGCTATCAGACAATTGAGTTCAAAGCGCCGTTTTATCATGCTTCCTACTCTAACAAGGAAAACATATCATGTCAACCGGCGTTTGTAAATGCACAACTATCTAAATTAGTGTTGGCAAGGTATAGTCGTCGTCAGTCAGTCATCAGTCATCGACAGGACATCAGTGTTGAACACCGATGTTTCGCTGCCGTACAACCAGGATTTATTTGAAAGCCTTAATGTAAAGAATAGAGTAA
>SJOL01007826.1:288429-335571 GCA_004794785.1 Opisthorchis felineus | reverse complement strand
GGATGACACATTCGAGATTCTACGGTTGCTATCGCAAGTGGCTCACACCATGTCGGTATGGAATTATGTTTTACTGGTGAAGGCTGTACAAAGGCAGAGCGTAATACAATATGGCTTAGAACATTCAAGTAAAACGTGTGATGAACAGCTTGAATGATTCTTTGCACACCGGTCGAAAATGTAAACTCTCTAGTGTGAAAAAGCCCCTAGAAAGAACTAACAGCAAAGAAAAGGAGACAACTATAATGGATTAGGGATTCATAGTGGAATCACTAGAGTTTCCCGTTAACTAGATTTAAAAGGGAGTGCTTTTCGCCAGTCGCGTACAATTTGGTGTTACAGTGGAACAGAAGGTTGATGGAAACCATAGAAATAAACCGACCAAGCCCCAAGTAAGGCGCAGCCAGCCAAATGGACTTTCAGTCTCCCGATAACTATGGTGCTTCGTAACAGAAAAGTTGTTTTGTAGGTGTTTTGCAGCCCGATAGGAACGTTCAACCGACTTGTGAACGTTCACTTTCAGCAAGGAGTACGGCTTCGGTAGACCAAGGTGGATGTGAACCACTGACTGACAATACATTAGGGACGAATGTACCGGACGCGATGTGTGGGACGAACGGAGAGTATTATGTTTCACTCTCCCTCTCTCTCTCTCTCTCAATAAGTAACAATTTTAGATAATTCAGACAGAAGCACATCTTCTCCATCCCCTGCCAAATGTATCACATTCGTCGGAACAACTTATAAAAAGTTAGATTGGACAAGCGGTCAAATAACACCCAAACAAAATTGAACTGCTTGTATTCCATGGCTTCCTCCACCTCATAACCTAAATATTTTTCAAACACTTTGAGTGATTTTTCTAACAATTGAAATCTGTGAATGAAAGTTGATAAGAAGGGTCCAACTTTATGAGACAACAACCAAGTAAAAGTCGTCTCTTCTGTAGGATTTCTCTTCCAAACTTAGCGTGTCCTGAGGGCAAGGCAGGTACGTGGAAATAAAAAACGGCTGCATAACTCATCAAAGTAAAACGTGTTATGTCATTCAACATCCGAATTTTATAATCGATTGACGTCTTCTGGGATCTTTATACCACAGCAATAAACCTGTGCGATCATAGTATGGTGTACAGTGTAGTGCAACAGAATTACATACTATGCAGAAGACTAACGAAACTGTATACTCATTCGATGGAGAGCAGTGATGGATCGTTGGCAGGGCTTGGGAGTTTCGGAGCAGACTCGGCTGAGATCCTACTAAACAAACTGAGCACCATTTGGTGTGTAATATGGAACAATTAAGGTCGAAATACTATGCTGTGTTTTGACTTTAAGCTTTCCACATTTCACATTGCTGCGCAAGCGTGGTCAGCCCACTTGCATTCGAGAGTCATTTCCTGTGCGTGAAAACATAACATGTAACGTGACATCCTAGAGCGCATCAATATTGTTTGCCAGTATATTCATAACTCTCGGTGTCATTAACCGTGCATGAGTTGAGTTCAGACGTCTCCTTTCGGAAGGAGGAGAGTTATAAAGCCGACCGATTTTACTGTTTGTCTGCCAGGTGGTAGACTTTCTATCTCTCGGTTGCACCTATTACGCACAGGGCTGGGAAAAAAAACTGTGGGGCACCACAGCATTTTAATCCGGTGCTTCTCCTCAGACCAGAGTTGTCAAACATCGAGAGTTTTCGCACATCCTCTGTACGTATAGGCCAGTTTCCAATCCATCAAGTACAGTAGATAGCAACGCCTCAGTGTAAATTATGCTCCTGAAAGACAGACGGACGTCAAGCAGGTGGTGTTGAGGTTTGACAAAAGAAGCCATAGCCTTCCCGACTACAGAATTGATCCAATCTCCAGCCACTTCGCCGGACCTTGTAAAATTGCCCCGGTAAATGAATTTGCGCAACACGTTGGTCGCTCCTCCGCAAATAAGAAGGTGTATTCTGATCGGCTCTTTAAGCGTCGAGGGTGAGGCGCATTCCACATCCTGACAAGAAAGCATTAGGTTATTTGGGTTGACTTGCACCTCTGAATGGTCAGAACCAAGGAGAGTAATTCTGTATGGATACTCACCATCTTTGAGCAACTGCACCGGGAACATTATGACCCCCGAGTTTCGGATGCATGCGGAGCGGCCTGAAGCAGCAATAGCAAAGTCACAGAGGAGATGTGAAACAGGACAGTCTTGTTCTGTATCTTTAGAGTTTGTGAAATTGGATGTAAACAGCTGACATTCAGTGCCGTTGTAAGGGAAAACATTTTGGTTACCAGAAGCTGTCATAGCTATTGACGATCAGCAGTTCCAGCAGCAACCTTCCGATAGAGCGTTACGGTCACCCAAGAGCGTCTGAAAGAGTGATGATATTGACAAATTGATTTCAAAATGAAGATATCTTCAAGACCTTTCAATTTTTTTAGATTAGGGCAACACTCGAGGCGTTCTGTTCCAGTATTGTTCCGCCTTTGTTACAAATTTTGTAGCACCACCGTCAGATGGCTCACGCCGCTCCGCTGCCCATTTTTAAACCTCCCACACGCAAACCATCATAGCTGGGTGCTTTGTTTCTTAATCAAGGTAAAATACTGCGCCAGATTTCCGTTACAGACAGAAGCTTGGGTCAGTAGTTTATTCAGATGCGTTTAGTTGTTTTCAGATTAGGAAATCAGCTTAATTGTACTTAGTAGTGTTCAGCACACTGCCGGACGTGACGATTCCGCGAACGAATTGTTTTTCACCTTCTTCGCATATGTTCTCGCTAAAAAGATCAACCGCTATTGGACCAAGCTGTTTCCTGCGGTGGGTCTTCGCTTCCTGGGCTTTGGCAACCCAAGACCGTTCTCTATTTGGACATATCACCATAGAAACTTTCCCGGCTTCAGAAATGCAGTCTGTTGGGACGTGTGCTGATACGATAAATAACTACCGTTTACCTCGTCGACCTGCGCTGACCGCAAGTTGTCTAGACAGCCGCAAAGCATGACGACTAGATCAGAACGTTGAATGGCTGAGTCCATCTCAAGAGATTTGAAGAGTGTCACGGAATAGGTAATTCTGAGCATGTCCTGAGGAGAAGACACACGTCGACAGAGAGAAGAAATAAAGTGTCAACGAGGGATGGCTGCTGCCAGAGTCAAAAAAGGATACGGACACTGAAAACTGCAATGCGAAACAGATCTTTTGAGTTTAGTGAAGCGTAATTTTGGGTTTGTCTCCCCAGCTGACCAGCAAATGGAGAGAATGCAGTAGAGTGTTGAAGGATGGAGAGTAGGGGGCGTGTATATGGTCGTGAAGTAAAGGAAGACTGATACTTCCAGTTTGTCCAGACCGACAGAGAGATGCTAACCGAGATACCCACCTCGATCTTTTCACTTTGAAGGCCGAAACATAAGGCGGCGGCCGCATGTAGGGATTTGTTTCCGTGCCCTGACCTCATATTGTGACTTCACAGTCTTACCAATGATGTACCGGATGTTGAAATTTACGGAGTTTCAGTCGAAATCCAACTCTGTGGCTGTGAAAAAGTGGTATAGTCCGTGAGCACGGGGAGTACCACATAGCTATCTCACTCTCTGCACAGCAGATGTATTTGGAGCTGCATCGGGCTTTTGGTATGCGCCAAACGTGTTTCGGCTGTATTGGATAACTTGCCAATAGTCATGACCAAGTGTTGGCCGCTTAGTATGAGGTATTTATGTCCAAACTTTCTAGCCCATCTACTTTCGGAAAAGTGGATCACCTTCAGCTGGTTTCCTAGATGAAGCAGCTTGCTGCCTTCACACTCTCACAGTACAAGTTTAACCCACGATCTCATTACGCATTACGGAAAGTAACAGTAAACTAATTTCGTTAGTGTTTTTTTCATTGCTCAACTTTGGCCTTCTTGGCATGGCCGCACCTTGGAGAACGTAGTTTAAGCCACCGTAGCTGGCAAGATCACCAATCCATGGCAATGTGTATCCTACTTTGGTATGTTTGCCTGGTGGATACTGCTTGCTTATCAATTACTCGAAGAATTTAACGAATTTGAGTGATGCGATACATCAATGGAGACTGCGAGCTCAAATCTAGCAAATATATAAGTTAATTCCAATTGGAAGATGAGAAAGTTTTGGTCCAGTGTTGCCATGATAGTAAGCGAAAATTATGATTAGCGAACAAGGACATGCAGTACACAAGCTGTGAAGCCTGCGACCAGTGTAACCTAGGTCATGTGTAAATGTGCCTAGTCGAAACATCTGTGAGAGAAAAGTTGCTAGATCGTATTGGCCATAAGACCGAATAACGTCACACCAACTGTTTCTGAAACTTGACGGATATCTCCCTGGGTGATACGATACCACCCAATATTCAGACAGTTGCTTGTTTGTTTTTGAAAATATGTGAACAACAAATTCTATGATCGTCTCGACACTGCATCGGACTAACTGGAAGTACGAGGGAAAACGATTCTTTTGGGTGGTCCGGTATAAACAGATCATAACAAACAACTCGATAGCTTGTTCGGAATTCTTAGCCGGATATGTCTCATGAACCCGAGGGCATTTAACCAACCAAAAACACGGCGTTCACAATAACTTTGTATTCAGCTGTTCTAAACAGTCCGGATCGTGAATGGAAGGTTACAAGAAGTATTCGGGGCAATGCTGCTTTCAACAACTTTCATGATGAGACTCAACTTACCTTTCTGTTTTCAGAGTCAAATTACCCATAGGCTACACACCTTTTGTGTCTTGGAAACTAGACCACACACGAAATGGTTGACACGACACTCACATCACTTTAAATGGTAAATATGCTGCTGAGGCGTACTAGTCAAGTGCCGACCGTCTAGTTCTCCGTTTTCTAAGTTTTTTTAGGTGAGCTTGGCAATTTTTACGCCTTTTAATAACTCCAAATGAAAAAAAATCTTCAACATCAAACCGTACGGCTTTCATAGTACAACAAATTGCAATAAAAGCACGAAAAGTATTCCATGTGCATCTCACCCCCGAGGGGATCTCTCCTCAATAATGCCACCCGATCTGCCCGATCTAGTCAGCTTCGAATCTATCAAATTGGGTATAAAGAAGCATCTAGTTGGGCAAAACCTTCTCTGCTTCACCAAATGTGATGGTTGTCCTACGTGAGTGAAAGTAACACGCATAAATTTCAGGTCATAGAGATTATGACACCGCTGGGTTGAAACATCTTTCACACCATTCACATTTCTGGAACCTCTGTTTTTGACGGATCCTCAAAGTTCAGTCCAGAGGGACGTTCGGTCGGAATTTAATTAATTTTGAATTTCCCACACTGATGATTCACTTTGGATCTCACTAAAAACTACGTAAAAGTCGAGTTTGCGTCTAGACGGTTGTTTGTTTGAGAACTTTCCATCAGATTAATTAGAAGGAGGAAAAACTTGCTGCTTGGCGCCGCCTTTGTCACTCATGATTCTGTCTCCAACAACGTCAAGTCTCCCGTCATTAGGAAACCGTGGAACGTTAACAGACTACATATTTTAACTCCTTTCAAATGTTAATACACCAAGTCTTTAGTTTGTTCGTCTGAGCAGGATACGGACGAGATATAATAAGCAATGACAAACGAACACGAGCATAGCGCACAAACAGGAGAGGAAAAATCAATAATCAGTATTGGGCCCGTTCAGCAATATCACGTGACGCGAACGGCTGTCGCTTTCCGTCGATCGACCAGTGGCCAAAGAGGTTGACCAAGAAAGTTGTCTGCATTTATGAACGGGCCTGGATTCACTGGTTGAATTGCCCGATATTTATTGATTCCATCAGTCAGGTGGACCATGTTGAGCCACGCGCAAAACCCCAAAATTCATATAGTTCAAGCGGAGGGTTATCAACAAATGCGGTACTATGAACAGAATAATAAAATAATGAGTGTGCAAGCCTTAAATCATGAGTTTATGCCGGCGTCTATACACCGGGTCGACTATTCTATATTGGATCCTGTACAAATAGGTGGATAGGAAACTGTACGCCTACTCAAAATCCACACCAACTCCGGACAAGTTGGCCAACAGATGGGGAAACCCACCATGTCGATTTAACCTAGATATGCGATGACAAGGTGAAACAGCGGTTTACATTCAAGTCAAGACAAGAAAGGGGGTATGGGCGCGAAACGGAAACGACAAAACGAGGGACCACGTTGTACACAATAAGAATAGAGGAGAAAATCAGTACCTGATACATAACAAATTGTCGAACGGCCTTCGACTGTTCAGTGGACAACTGACGCATGACGTTAAATCACAGTATTGGGCTAGCAGACAACCTTTTCTGAATAAACGGCGTTAGTCATCTGAAATGTCCGTCCATCACCCACTGGAGAAACTCAGATTTTCGCCCAACCGCTAGGGGATTACGCAACTGATAAAAAGACTGCAATATTGAAGGTTCTTCCCTACATCCTTCTTACGGTGGAGTGTAGCCGGCTAAGCAGAAGGAAATACAGTCACCCAAACCTGATGTGTATTTAACTCCTATGGAAATTAGTCACAGGTTCTTGAAAATACTATAAGATATGTTACTATCATACTAAAACTCCGGGAATACGGTCATCTGTAATAAACACCAACATAAAATGCATGCTGGTCACCTATGAAAATCTATGGAGAGCTTTTTGTTCCTGTTCTTACCATACACAACAGCCACGAAACATTGGTCGCCACCATCCCAAATTTCTTAAAGTGAGTTCTCTAAAATTTACACCATCGAATCAAAATCACTTGCCATTTCGATCAATCTAAGCCATTTAAAATCTTTTGTATGGGTTTAATTGCTAAACACATGACGATTAGTCAACAGCAGAACAGGCTATAATTCTAGCAATCAGTGCAGGTCTTCCTCTACGAAAGCGATTTAATCAGACTATCCACCTCTCTTCCACACGGATTGGTCGCTAAAACAGGGCAGGCCCTCATATCAGTACTGTCTTAGCCAGATATTTTCTATAGTATATCCAGTAAAATTCCTCAAAATGTTTGCCGAGAGTTTCGTTTGCTATTCCTTGCATTCTAAGGTGTGTCCCGCATAGTAACGTGAGCCATCTAATAGGGATCATTCACTGAACCTGGCTGACGGAGCCCCTGTAGGAGTATGTCTTCTTTGACAAAGTCATCCGGTTTTCGATACCTTTATCGCTCCACAGACACTTTTAAAAAGAGTATTTTCCAAGAAATTGGCTGTTTATTTGATTCAAACTGAATTACAATGCCCTCAGAATAAATAATGTATATTGAGTGTTGGCCGATTTATAAATCATCTTCCCTTTGCATGTCTCTAAACTTTCGAGCAGTGTCACTTTTAGAAGGCTTTGCGTCCATTTTTCTTCGAGCAGGACAAGTGTACTAGTCCATCGTGATGGTGTTTTCCACATCACGATGTTTCATGCCCTGAGAGGTATTCTTTAGTTTCCTGCTCACTCAGACTCATGACTAAACGCATAACTGCAGCGCTCAGCTTACTAACCGCGGTGATTCCGGCGTAATAAACTATGATGGTAGTGTGAAACGACTTAGTACGTTTCAACTGAGATTTCGTTCCGTCAGCTTATAAGCCCGGAAGCACTGAACACCTGTCTCATCCTTGTTGGGAATCATCAGCAATGCGCATCCCATGAAACAGTGAATTCCAAACTCACGAAATTCCGGCCAGTGGTTAGGCATCTAAGGGTGGTTGAAGATAGTACATACTAACCCCTCGAGTGTCAAGTTTTCACTCGTTAGTTTTACTCATTATTGTTGTTATTAGTATTCTTTTTCTCAGTCGCGGGTTCAGAACTCTCCGCGTTCAAACTATTAACCGTGATGTCGTGGGGAGTTTCTTGGAATTCGTACAGCTGGTCACACCCTTCAAGGTTGAGACAGCTTCACGGTGCTTCTCGGCTTTTCCGCACAGATTTGATTCACTGACAGGATAAATTCTCAATTGGTGATAGCATTTGTTTGACCGTGCCAAATGTGAAAGCGGCATGAAATCCCTGCACATACACCAAATCCAAGTTTATTTCATTTAGGTGGTGAAATTGGCTCCAGCATGAATGTACTTTCCGTTTAAAGGCTTTCTCGTCCCCAAAAATTTCGTTTCCGAAAACACAACTGTGGAAAGTGGGTGAAAATGAAGTTAGTGGGTGACTTACGCATACATTCATAAAATTACCCGTTTGTTGAAATTAAGAGTCGAACGGTTAAGTTACCTAGCCCACCACAACATGATTACAGCTTGAATCACACCTATTGCATAAAGTTATGGTCTGAAGCCCAGACGTGTAATTAAACTGAGACAGATTTATGGTTTTAATTCGCCATCCCCGGCACCGACATGCTCCAATGTGCTACATTTTCAGACATCTTTCTCTACCAGCGGTGCGACGTTAGTATCAAGAAACCATAACTGACACATATCAGCCTTCGTGGTACGATGACTGACCCGAGTAGCCGAAAATGTCATTACCACTGTTTATCAGTGATACACGGACGCGCTTGGTCCCGCGCAGGCCAAGAATTATGTGTTAAACGTAGACTTCCTGCCATGTTTCGAGTGCATGCTGCACTATTCCGCTATCATTAATGCCTGATTGCTGGCTATTTCTGTCGGTATGCTGTTTGCAGTTAAATTGTCTATTCTTGTTTTGACAGTGTATGATCGAAAATGGAAGGTTAACAATCATATTGTAACCCTGCTTGTTTGGAGATGTGTCTGATGTAATATGCAGTTAACGTAACTCGCTTGAAACTTGCAATCTAGCTGACGAAAATAGAGATCTACCTGGGTTCACATGTCATTATTTGGAGAATCAATGAATTACCATGCGAAGAATTCCGTTATTTCAGCGGTGGGACGCACAGTGAACAAATGATGTATCTTAACCATCTATGTCTGATCGGGAAACCCAATATTTGGAAAGAGTAACTTATCACTCCTACTTCATTCACATCAGTCTATGCATATACTCTCGTAAAAACTGAGCACTCCAATCCACAAAGGGGAACTACACCAGCACACCGTGCGCGACTAATTTAAGTCGCACTAGGTGCCAGAGACACTCGAGATAAAACATACTCACTGCACTATGACTGATGGTTGTATTGGTTAAATAACAACTTGTACGTTTTGAGCTCAAGGATATCCGAAGGCCCTAAACAACTCCAATGAGTTTTGAAATTAATGCGTTTCTTGGAACTAGCGGAATAGTCCGTAAATAGGATATTTTATATAAATGATGCTGACCACCAGGAGACCTAAGGAAACAATCGTGCGCAAATGGAGACCAAAATAAACATCCGCATTATACGCGGATTGCAAGGTTTGCAGTGAATGATGGAAATACATTACCGACAAAAAATCAGAACAACCGTTCTTGAGGTGGCTCTAAAGATCCAGGAAAGCTGTATTCTCTTGCTCACATCACTTATGTTGGGCAGTGTAAAGCAGAGAGACGGCATTCACCACGATATGTCAACCGTCCTTACATGATCATCGGTTTTGAACTTATAGCATGCATGAAGGAAAACAGCTGTCTTCCCGAATCGCTTCACTTCTGCTCAAAATCATCTTGACCAGCCTTGTCTCAAGACAGGACAAACACAGTGAAGCACGTTTCTGTTTCTGAAATTTAAGGATGACCTTCTAACCACTGAGATCAAGCCCATAGTTATTTTTGCTCAAAACAACGTTCATGTTGCTATACATCCGTGTCTCATGCAAAAAACAAATTGAATTCTGTGATCCCAGGCCTCTGATAGTGTACTGAGATGGTTTACGCACTTAGCGTCTTAACTACAACGCAGGGTCATAGATCAAACCAAACCAAACCGTCATTGACTGAATAGACCAGCCGTCTAAATAACCCCGAGTGGATTTGTGAAAACGATCATCGCTCAGACCATATCGCGGTAATGTTTGCGTGACCCGATTCAAGCAGCCACTGTCTGCGTCTTACGATTGTTGTTCTTCCTCTCGATATGTGACGCCGAATGTACGTATGCGTTTGCATACGCGACTCAGTGTAGTAAAAGAACTACTAATATGATGACGTGTCCCGTAGACTTGACAAGGTGGATGCAAGGAACGTAGTATTTTACTTTGAAGCAGGAGGTGGGAAGCGGAAGTAACCTTGCCTTTGAAAGGCGACAGGTTTACGTTCTCAACAAACAATAAATTCGTCTCATCCATAGTGTAAATTCGGTTCATTTTGATCAGCATTATGTTTCTTGAGTTAAGTGGTAGATATAGCCATAGTCAATAGTAGTATCTTCAAAGTCGCTTGGCCAGAAATCTTACACTCAGCCTCCGCAACATTAACCATAAAACTCTCCACATGCACATTTAAGCATGTCCATTCGATCGATAGTACGGAACACGGTTCACGTGTTTTTCTCGCTGATGTGATCGTAGCTGCCACTACTGCGATTAACTTTGACCACCAAATGACAACTGAGAATGAGTAGCCAACAGCAAGAGGCAGATCACTCGCTCTGTTAAGCTGAAAAGCACCCCATGTGGTCTCGTTTTGGAAACCTGTGCACTAGCAAAGAATAGTTAAACAGTAATACACCCTGGTGGAAATACTGGAGTTAACACAGCAGATATATTAGACGAAACACTGTAACGTTTCGACGACGACTGGTGACGTCTTTCAACGGACAGACATATACCTTTTGCTTTTCTATTGGGTCTGAAATGCTGATAGCACGGTAGCAGTTGGACCCAAGCAGTTTTCCTTGATGGAAGTGAGTGCTTATTTCTACCACCACAGTACGTTGAGTCCAAAAAAATAATTGTCAGTAGGACACGGTGTATGAACATCACGGGGTTTAGGGATGTTACATGCTGAAAATTTGAACAATGTACGGTAGATTTTTGACATTTGTAGTTTCTGCCTTCCCCTTTTGACGCCAAACTATCACCTGTAAGCAGATACTCATTTAATACTGAGATGAGCTTCGTCTTGCATGGTATTATGTACATATGTGTACGTTCCCAAAATGACAGAATGTTTTTTAATTTTGCTGTTTTTAGCAGCCCACAATGTGACAACAAACAGTCCAACGTGGACCAGTTTTGTGACCACCACAGCAATTACGTGTAACGCAGATACGGTGCAAATCAAGTGCCCACAAAGAATGCATATACAACCAGTCTCGGTGAACGCACACCCCGAAATACCTCCATCTCATTCCATTCCTGGAGCTGTCAGTCCTAAGTGCGTCTGGAGTGAGGGCGAACGAAGCACATATAATCAGGTGTATCGCAGGTACAGCTCCAAATGTCTTCGAACAGATGCACATATGGTAAGTCACTGAGGGGTAAGAATATTTATAAACTTTACTGCTGGCCTGGTTATTGACGTCGCATTTTAAAAACCACTTTATTTTATCATTTCATTATCAGTCAATTTGCTTAGAAACTTCAACAAAGTGGGTGTACGGAAAAGTGAGCGTCTTTGTTTGGACCTCTTCAGGCGAAGCGCGGACACAAATACCGGAAGCATGGAAAATATCACCAACGAATCTGACTTTTTACAGTACACATAACGGGAGTTTTTTTTAACTAAAGTGGTTATTTCACAACTACTACATGAGTCCGTCGTGGGCGAATTTTCAGTGCAATATGGCCCGAAACACACTTATCAAGTAGCTAGCATTCCAACCCAAACTGATGAGTGAATGCTAACTGTATTCAACCTTGATTTTTCAATAAGAGAGTCAGGGTAACTGATCCTTGCGGTAATGACGTTAGAGACACTTCGTTCTGACAACTATCGCCTTTCTAAACGGGGAACGGGAGACAGAGTATTCCACTACAATATTCCACCGACAGGCAGATCAGCAAGACAGAACTGAAGTCAAGTCGGTTGATTGTGTCTTTAGGCATCCGGAGAGGCAAACCGTAACAGATATGGTGAGTAGATATGCCGTTGCGACAGTGGGGAACTATCAGGCCAACTAGATTAAATGAGATTGCGTGATAGCTAGCTAGTGTTAAATTATTTACCTTTAATGAGATACCGCATATTTTCGGTGGGTCTCCTAGGCCAAAATTTGTACTCAAAATGAGTGTGGAAGATGAATATAGCGGAAATAAAATTGGGTGAAGGATGTGTTGACCGTCCGTTAGCTTTTTTTCTGAACATATGTTAAAGCATGCGTCAAGGCGCATGCTTAATGTAGCGTTCACTAAAGCCTTCCTTGAGGTCACGTCACAAATGGAAGCCATAAACTCGGAGTTGTACGGGGCTCCAAACATGATGTACACTATACCTGTCTGACATGGGATAATAACGCTGTCTTCATATAACATTACAGAAAAAGGAACTTTCTTGAGACTGTCTAACAAGTCCGTCTAACTGCGTCTATAATTTTATGTGAGAATTTAATTTGCTACTGTCCTTGGTATTATGAGTTGACAAATGCACTCCTCAAAACCTTTAATTAGTCTCAGTGGAACACTTCAGAATGCATATACACCTGTCCGCTACCCGGAGGCTCCAATTAGAGGGCTTCTCTTCGGTATGAAATACTCATTCTTAGGTTAGTCATAGTGCAAAATCCACTGTCAGTACGTTTCAGAGGAACAAAGGCTTTACTCCTGCACCTCGTTTATCGCCACAAGAACGGAAGGCCTTCACAGGGAAATGATAACGAACGGTCAGTGTTTTTAATGGAAGTCTGCTGCTGGAAATGCGATGAGGACATGGGATGTGGCGAGATAGGCATCAGTGTGCCAGTATGCGATTTCAAATGTGCTGCTCAAGATGAACGAAAACCGAAGACAGGAATCTTAAAATGAACGTTTAGGTAAACACTACCAGTAAGACGAAAGTAACTGCTTACTTTCTTTTGCTTTGGATATCTTGAGCGTGAGAATCAATCGGATTCTTGAATATTTTGGGTGGAAACTGCCCAAACAATACGATTGGCGGTGTGGATCCTAAAGTCGTAGCTCCTCCAAGACAGCGCCATTTTTGGCGCGGTTTGGTAGTAAGAATAACTCTGACGTTTTTCGTGTATGGCACAAGTGACCATACCATCGGAGTCAATGCTTCCGGACCAACTTCTCGAGCCGAGAGACGACACGGCGCCGATGACATTAGGTCTTCAACCCACACAGAATCTTCCTCTAGATCTCTGCTAACATATGGATGTTTCTTGGAGACCCCTACAGAATTTGGTGACATAAAGATTCGAAACACAGTGGATTGACTTCAAAACCATCTTTTGATACACGAAAATATTTCAGATCTTTCGAGGAGAATGAAAAAGAGACTGAGAGCTTGTATCGTTAGCACAAGATGGCTATACTCTTCTTTCCAAGTTAACCAGTTACTTACGCAGGGGGAGGAAATAGGTGAAGATGACATTATGTCTCAAGCAGATATCTTGCATTCTTTCGTGAACGGCAAATATATTTACTTAGCCTTGTGGCTCATGAGGGTGCATCAAGAGAGTGCATCAAAGTACTTATTCGAGTTATACGTTTAAGTGCAAGAACTCAGCATTTTCAGTACGAGACGTCTCATGTGAGTGACTTTGTTAGAGACACATCTGGCAAGATTCCAAGCAGGGCTATTATTGGCTGACTCCTATGATCTTAAACGGAATGAAGATGCTCAGTGTGACTTAAGTTAACTTCCTACCTCAGTAGTTAAACTGTTTCGAGCTTGGACAAAATCGGTATTTGCCTTTTTTCTCTCTAATTTGTTCCACGCCGCAATCAGGTGACAGATCCCACGTCCGGACGGGGTGGAGTACTCTTAAGGCAACTGGTTTTCCGCTATTTCGTAAATGTACTTCTTAAACTCGTGGTTGTACATTCTGTTCTGGACTTCCATTGCATTAGGTTAGCTCATGTTTAACCTAAACCCCGTTTGGCTGACTCTTGCTGCGTTGTCTGCGGGTTCACGATGTTTGCTGCACAGATTCAAGGTCTTGCTTGTGCGTCTGTTCTGTTTCGATGTCTAGTTCATCTGCAGGCGGCTTTCTGTGAATAAGAATCCTGTTGGCCTGAAGCCATTAATTTTTATTTCACTGCTGAATCAACGCAATTGCATTGGAAAACACTCATGATGATGAGAATGAAACCACCCAATTAGACAAATTGCAAACCATCGGTGTCCTGATGTCGGTGATTTTAAGCGAATAACTTTAATTGATGATTTCCTGATGCATCGTGGGGCTAACTTTTGGAACAGTCGTGTTAACGCGTCAGTACGAAAATTTTATTATGCTTTTAGAAAAAATATATAACTGGTGTAACTTTTTCTACACATGGTGGTATTTCACCTAATGTCAATTATTAGATATAGTTGTACCAAAAATACAAGTCTGTGAACAAGAAACAGTAGCACACGCAGTCGTCTATCTTGAAATGAATCATCGATAAAAGCAAAATGCAAATCCAGTGTACGACATTCTTTCTGGATTAACAAATCACTCAGACACGGAAAACCTGGTGCAAAGAGAACGGAAAAAACGGTAGCAAGATATCTAACACAATTACAGCGGAATCATTGGCAGCAATTTATCAAAGTGACTAGGTGACCTCTGGGTGACCTTAAAATTCATAAGACAGGTGTAACACTGTCCATGGCGACAACAGGAAATGGAGTGTGACAGAACTTCTAAAAACGTTTACATAATAATCGGCCAGTTGCGAAAACGGGAAAACATCAGTGCCAAACAGTGGAAAATAGCTTAAAGTTCTCCCTGCGTTTGATGGTGCATTTCACCAAATGAGTTGAACTATCACATTCAAATAATTCAAAAATTACAATCTACACGTCAGGTTGGTGTTAGATGGAGACTTAACCGAACTGCAGGGAAAACTCTCTGAAACGTAGGGCCTCCTTAAGCAACGCATTCAGTTAAATGTCACACTACAAATCAGAGATTAAGGTGGATCCAACGTCAGTACCAACATTACTTGCAAATGGGCGGACTTCGTCACGTAAAATACGGTGGTTGAGCGGAAAAGAGTGCATGGAAATTCGGGGCCCACCTGGTGAGCCCCAAGAACGGCAAAACTGGTGGTGAGCTGTTGAGGTACTTCAACTAGCCTTATAAATAGCGTCATGCTGAAAAAAAAACGTGATCCTCCATTGTTGTCATTTTCGGCTAGTTGTGCCGACCCGTATCTGTCATCTCGGGTGACATCCACGGTGAATACGCGCTGGATGGGGCTAATCATAAAGATGAATCTATCATAGGTGTCCATAAAATCTGTGGCGTTGAATTGTGTGGAAGTATTGGAAAACCGTCTTCCGGTGACCAGATATTCATTAATAAACCACCGACAATCTTTGTGTAGTGAGTCAGCAATGAGATGTGACAGTGTGCCGCCATTCGCTAGGCTGGGATATGAACTATGCGCTTTTGGACATAGGAAACTTGTCTAGACACGTTGTCGCAGGAAACACACTGGGTGAAAGAAGCCAGAGCTTTGGGAGCTGCCAAGCTGATTAGCATAAATCTTGCAGGTGACACCGGTGTGCCCACTGTAGGTCTGTAGGGATTTGGAAAATTACGGGCTAAATACCATTTAGTTCACCTGTTTTATCCAATATATCCAGAATAACTCATCCAGAGTAGCCACAAACAGGAGTAACTCAAGCAGAGCTAATTTCCTAGGAAAGTGCAATGAGTATCTCGCCAAATCTGTCGACAGTCACAGGATATACACACGAGGTGATGCGCGAATAAAATCTGTTTCTGGGATTGACCAGCTTGGAGTTTATGTAACGAATGCGAACAGTCTGCCTAACACACACGAAAGATCAAATGAACAAAAGTCCTAATTCCTCGTCAGAAACATACTGAGATGGAGCACTGACTATTGGACGACAATGCTTAAAGTTTGCACTATTCTTTTTTAGATACAAGGGGCAGAATTGCCTAAGTCAGTTGTGTTGCTCTGAGCTACAGATAACAGCCGCATTCTCAAAGAGTGTAATTGTCTTGTATCCTGAGAAGCGCCCGATCTTTACCTACCGTATAGGTGGTTTTGACTGTGTTCAAATCAGTGGATTGTGTGCTGGTTCCGCACTGTTTGCTAGTCTATGAAGAGAGGCAGCGTCCATCTATCGTTTACAGACGACGTGGGATGCTCAACACGAGCAAGCATATGAGAGCACATAAATGCTGAGATTTAGTCACTGAGGCACAATTAAAACTCAAAATCAAGCCTCCACAAACGTAGACACAACACAGTCCTCTAGTCTTCTAGAAATCGCCCCGTTTATTGTTTATTCCTGATACTGAAGATTGACGCATACTCGCTTCTTGTATACCAAGCAGACTAACTTTGTTTCACGTATTCCACTGTTCTAAATGTGAAGTTGGTCCGGTGGCTACTCTGCGTAAACCGTTGTTTCATAAGTTACAGTTCTTGTTATAAACCAACATCAAGACAAATATTGGTAGTCGTGTTGGTGAGAAATCTGATGAGATATAGCTTCGCTCCTACAGTAACAAGATTCACAAACTGCACAAAGTGATTTTTTCGAGTATGTAAACGGCATAAACCATACTTTGCCGCTTCAAATGCTTCATTTTCATTACTAACCTCCAAGGAGTTAGGAATACCGTCATTTTCTTAGTTCATGAGGAAACCGATGTTTGGTTGAGTTTAGTAGAAAGCATTTACCGGATCATTTGCGTTGTTGTCGTTGTTTCACATGATGAATATCGCATCAGCATACCTCCGGTGGAAAGCCAAATGCTCAATGGCTGGTTCAAGTTCATTGCTGTCCAGTTCACCCATAAATATGTTCGTCAATGTGCGCCTCAATGGAGATCAGTAAAGTCGCAAACATTGTCAACCGTTTTACTTAATCGCATCTTCCTGAACAGTAACGAAACGTCTAGGGAGAGCATATTCTGGCTTGGTAAATGAAACTCTTTACTTCGGTTGACAAACTGAAGGGGGTTCTTGAGAGTTAGACTGGCACCTCATACCCGGTGGACTCAGTCATAACTGGAAGCCAAAATAAGGCGAATGAAGCCTCCAAGAGAAAACATGCAATAGTTCAACCTATTGTACCAACTGACAAAGTGTTTTGAAATCCAAGCTAGAAACATCGCTAATTCTGGAGGACTGCACAGTATCTCCTCGCAGTGCTTTAGGCGCCACGGAGCTAAAACTGGTCTCGCGAAGTGCATTTCAAATTGTCCATCTGCTCGGAGGGTGCATTATTCAGTGTGCCAAGTCGGTAACAACACATCATGCGTGCTGACTTTGTTCGGCAATTTGAAATTGCTTGTAAAGGGAGATACAGTCCATAAAATCTTATGCATGTATGTTTGACCACAATATCCGTGTATGTGAATTCTGGAATAAACTGTAGTCCAACCACTTAGATGTCTGCTACTGAAATTTAGTCAAGGATATACACTGAGGGTAATTGTATTGGCTGAGCGTTTTTGGAATCTATGAAGACGTGATAACTATTTATGTAAGCCTTACAGCAGTTCAGATTTACAGAGGACATCAATCAACTCAGCTATTGCTTTTAAGAAAATGGGTGCCCATAAGGGCTTCATATTCATTTTGCAGTGAATGACGTGATGAACGTGTGAGACATTGATGGAATATATGAAGAACGGATTGGCCAGAAGCAATAACGTCTGATCCCTAACAGATGGTACCATAAGATTCTTCTCCAGGAGTGAAACCCCAAACTGAAACCAAAATTCGAGCCTGGAAATCATACTAACATTTTATGTGAATGGCTTAAGCATAACGATGGAGTAACTGTACTCAAATACAAGAGTGTGCCATCCGTTTTGCATTCGTTTTTTCTGGGAGACGGAAGAAATGAACATGGGTAAACCACGTAGTCGCTGACAGCCAGTAAAACATATCATTTCCCCGCTTATTGCTTTCAGAGGTTATTTCCGTTGTCGAGTAACACTTGAAAATCACTCAGTTCCTGATAAACCAGTTTATTTTGGATACTCATTTGGCTAAAAACCGGTGGCCTTCACACTCCAGGGGGGTAGTCACGCATTAGGAAATATGGATAGTGTTGTTTACTTAATAGCTTTACGCCAGATAGCGTTACTAAGCCTTGGGTTTGCATACAATTCGTAAACATTCCTTCCTACCGCCGCAGCAACGAAAGATCCTGCAAGTGCAATCGATATCACTGCGGCCAAGCTAGTCTATTGCTATTCAGACCTTCCCTTCCAGGTGCTGCTACCTCTGGTGAAGCTGTAGCACCTTACGATAACAAGGACTCAAAAGTCTGTTGAGATTGTTTACCTGATGCTTAAATAGAGGAGAAAATTTCTAAACGACTTTTGTCTTTTCGAGGAACGTTCGGTGATTATATATTCAATATATATCATGCTCATTACGTTCTTTGTTCCCCAGTTTCGGTGTTCAACTTACTCCGTAATGCACTAACCTCATAACGGTTTTATCGACAGCACGTTCGGCATATTTGTGAAGGACGCTACTCGTGTAATATCTTGGGAAGTCAACTGCAAGACAACAGTACTGACTGCGAGAAACACAATTTCCCCATCCGGATCGATTACCAATGTCTACCAGGTAGGTTTTTCACAGTTCGTGAAAATCATTTTTCCTCATGTATCACTTGACATTTAGGGTGTAATACAATGAAAGTTTCAAAATCCGACAAAAATTAAGTTGCCTGTCAGATAACAGCGTGTTGCTCATGTGTAGACAAGCACATTTCCCACCGTCGGTTTGGGGAATCTCAGGTTTTGTCCACCCAAAAAAACGTTTTTTTTATATGACGTTCAGGCGAATTCTTGAGTGCTTTAAATCAAATCTAAGTCATGAATTTATTACGGCCCAATGTGAATGCTTCGAGCGACAGGCTTCTCAAGAAAATCTCAGCATAGTGAATGTACCATGTAAATGTGACCCTGTGTGAAAAGTACATTGGTATGCTGGGTTATTTCGAACAACATTTTCGTGGAAGTAAAACATCATCAGTGTAAAAAGTAACTCCATTGTGCCCGCTTCCGTTTGCCATAACCCTACTACCAGTCCCAAATGCCAAGAAGCCACTTAGTTTATATTGTCAACAAATAAAGTTTTATAACTGAAAGTAGTAATTTATTTGAATGGTTCGTTATGTTTCTGACCACTGAGGCGTCATCATTGTCCTTAGTCATTTGAACAAGCACATAAATTACCAGAAACATCGTATCTATATCACAGATTCGGATACGACACTGTTTGAGGCAATTTGCGCTGATACCTACATGGATGTGAAGTGTGATGGACGTTCTCTCGCAGTCGCCGTACTAGCCGCGCGATTAGAGCAGAAGATTGACCAGGTTGCTGGCAGTCAAAGGCCTGGATGTCCAATCGTCCCTGGCGATGGAATGAGTGAGTGTGACGGTTACAATCACCCATTATTTCAATCCTTTTCGCTTACATTAGATTCACAAGCGACCGGTGTCATTTCCCGTTTTAATGTATGAGCTCGATTGCATGGTCCATTGTTCAACGCAGATGCACGCCTAATCCAACGCAATGTACCGTCCCTGATAACTAATGCATCATATGCTTCATCTACTGGGATGAAAATAAGGGTTAGGAACATCCGATGTTTCATTTAACCATTGGTTGATAGGCTCTGTAAAGTGGTACATTTGTCAACAATAATATAACGATATATGCCTCTTTTTAAATGCTGATCCCTGGGTGAATTCTCGGTAAACTCGTTCTCAAATCTGTTGTAAGGATACAATCCAAACTCATTGGCTGTCTACTGCTTCAGGTGAGAGAGTTGAGGTGCAACAGAAACGGTTTGTGAGTTGAAATGTTATGTTCTTCTATTATTCCTTTAATAAAGAAATAGAAGTAGGAAAATTTGTTATACAGCCTACAAGACCAAAGTGTAAGTTACCCACTTTGATTCCCCTCAATTAACTTTGGGAGAATTGCATTCCATTTTCTTCTTTATAAGTTGAAGCTTTTCGACCATGCTTATTCCGCCTGAATAATTGACCGATTGTCATAACTATGACGATATTTTTAAACTTATTGTTTGGCTGCTTGCATCCACCCTGGTGTCGTGCGTAAGATGCTGCATGAGACACCTGATTTTCCTAGATTTTCCTTCAGGCTCAAAAAATCTAAACTTCGAGAATGAGTTATTGAGCTAAACCATTGGTTAAGTGAGTAATGAGATTTGATTTTATGCATAAAAACCACCCCCAGAATGTCCAATTTGGGTATCATTTAGGACTGCTCAGAGATTGGACGAACATTCGGACAAATTTTAGGTTTGTGACATAGTTTTCTACTCATCACTAATGTGTGGCCTTTTTTCATACTTTTCTTGGAAGTGCCTGCAATACAATCCCTGAGCTTTTACCCGGCCTCCGCGATCATTTTCTTTATTGCCCTTGCCGTTTCAATGGGCATCTGAATCGGGATCATGTCTTGGCATATATATATATATTTCAGTTACTATCCGTCCACATCGTTGAATACGATAGACTGAAAAACGGTAGGCACACGAGAGACTAGAACATATCGTTTCCAAAAATTGGGGAACTGGGTTTACCTGATGAGCCTAAAGAAGGACGAGGCCGGTCGTGGAATGTCGGAGTTTTCAACGAGCATATTAGCATTGTCCTCCGTTATGAAAACAAAGACTTCAATATTTAGGTGGCAGACGCCAAAGTGGTGTCTAGTCCATTAAGACTTAGGAGGAGAACAGAAAGGAATAATCGTAAGGTGCCTTGATTTGGGGTTGATCCATGGTTTTACACTCCGGAGCAGCCACCTTGAAAATCAAATGCGAGACCTTTGTTGATAAGTTGAACACTGTAAGCTCTTTTCATTTTCTGTACTGCAGCTGTAGAAAGCCATCTAGGTGACAGTTTTTAACATTGCTCCCTGCCGACACAACTCTGCACTTCGTGTGTGTATTCAAGAAAATTGCTATCGGTTTGCAATCTGATTCAAAATTTATGCTATCCCTTGGTTTTATACATTAATTTACCCGATAGGTTAGAGCAATAAACTGGCTACCAACGTTTTTGATGAACCATCGACCTTCCTTATTCCAGCATTTTGGTACTAAAGTAGGGTCTTCTCTGTCCAATAAGAATGATGGTGATGACATATCTCAGCGCTGAATGCCATTTATGAGCAGTGGTACTGCAATCGTAACTGGGAACCAGCACTGATTTGACCCGTGATGCAAGCCCACGCCGAGTATAGTTGGGATTAGTTACTGATGGAATCTCTACCCCACTTCCTCAGCATGCAACACGATCCTATGCATAGGAATTTTAAAATGGTAGTAAACCCAGCTAATGGTTGCCATGGTCAGTTCATGTGGGAAATATGAATGTTTCAAGTTGAGCGAAAACAAAAAAATGAAGAAAATGGGTGAGCTTACAACTTTTCGAACCGTGCATACGTGTAAGCGCACATTCTTAGTATGACGCCAATGCCTTCCGCGTAATAGCTTGTGGCGCTAAGTGCTCGCAGATGACACTAACCTGGCCAGCCCCACGAAAACCGGGCACATAATGCCAGCAAACAAAACTTTTGACTACGTTCGAATTTGTTGCTGAAATCTCCGAAGGCCAACGTTAAAAACAGCCACCGCATGTAGAACTCACATGCAATACAGTGTTTGTAATTATGAGTAAAATGTGTTCGTATGTCCTAAATGTAATCGACGATCAAACTGCGGACCGATGGTCGGTGTGTGATGATCACTTCATAAGTGCAAGGCAGCTTGGAGATGTGCATCTCGCCCATTGGGTGGGCCTGAGCTTGGCGTATGAATGCTTGTTTCATTATCAAACAAGTAGGCTGTCATCTTGGCAGAACAAAATTTGGTCGAAGTGGTTTTTCGTCCCAAAAGTATAGACTTGGTAAGGCTGTCCAAAGCAAATGACGATACGAATGAAAGAAGCCAGCGGCATTATTAATTCAGGCCATTCACAGCAGATAGGGGACTGTATTTTTTTAAAAAGTAGGCATTCGGGAACGTTATTCTACGACGCTTGAGCATCAGGTCGGATGTTCGTTTTGTGGAAATTCAGTAGGCCACAGTAACACACTGGGGGCTTGTTAGTATCCAGATTTGAACCGTGTTTTTCTTTTTCCAGTCTTATGAAAGCTGGTTTTCTTTGCGGTTGTAATAATCTAGTTGATCGGAGGATCTTTGTTTGATGGCTAAAATGTGGGTTTGAAACATCCCAGTGAAATCTTCCCGCGGTTCTTTCACAAGCTGTCCATAAATAGAGGGAGACAAAATGAGAACTCAGCAGGTTATGTCTGTGGATTTGATCGTCATCCAACGCTGCCTAACTTCGATGGGGCTGTCGAAAAATGGGACGAACGACCATATGAGACTCAAAGTTTGCACAAATTGTTCTTTTGACCTATTGTTTGTTAGCACAAACGAGTCGGTGTCACATCAGCTTATCCAGAGCTAATCTGTATTTTCGGCTGGTGGGCTTTTCATCCATCAGCCTATAATTAGATGAGGCGCATCATTTCATTTTTCAAGCCAGAGATGGTGCAAATTATTTCTCATAGAGTTGGACGTGGTACAAGTCGGTCCGAACAATATCTTACACTCTGACGAAAAGCCCTACGAGCAAAGCTGCTGAAAAGGAAAGTTCCAGCTAGGATTCCGTTGAGCCTCTTATTAACAACTATTCTGATTGCAGATGCGCGTATTTTGTCCCGCTGGGAGCACGCTGAGCTACGCTGAGCTTCAGATACCTCATTGGTTAAGGCATCAGCTCACGAACCGGAAGGTCTGTGGTTCAAAACCAAAATTAGCATCTCGACTGCTCTTGTCTAGCCTGGGGAAAACTGGCAGTATCCCAGCCCTCGTGCCTCCTTCTGCTGGCGTGGCAGCTAGGCATCAGAGGGGTGCTACGGCTGAACGATTATTATCATTTTCTATTTTAATACTGTCGTTATAACTCTCAAGTGTTCAGTGTCCTGATGGAAGTATCGGACAACCATTATTTTCTCCACCCAGGTGATCGGACAGAAAAATTCAAACAGCCCACAGCTTGTACCTACGGTTCGATGGCTTGTACCACCCTCAATTTAAAAACAAATCTAGCGATAATGCGGAGAGGTTAGCTAACGTGAATGCCCTTATAGTGTAACACCAAAGGTGCCCATGTCCCATAATATCAGTCAAATGTTGGTCATGTTTTTAGTTCATAATTCGTGATGTGTGCCTTGACAAAATAAACATAACCAACCGTGCGTAACTAGTGTAAATAGAGTGAAACAGCATGTTGTGCTCCTTCTAGCCAATACAGCTCCACATTCTCAGTGCCAACGGATTTATTCTGTCTAGCAAAAACATCCACCACCCTGACTGTACTCTGGAACGTTTTGTCGGTCTCTTCCGAGGATGGTGGTTGGATTTATCCACGAATAAAACATATAAACCAAGAAGGCATGTGAATTACAATGATGAAGATTTGACACACTGTTAAAGCCACCGGTCCCGTAGAAATGCCCTTAAGCATGCTTCACTTATACGAGCTGCTCGCATACTAGTGCCGGTAGGTTTCGGCAACCATGTTTTCAGGCTATCCTAAATCTGAAAACAGAAATCCAGTTTTGAGTCTTTGCACAACACGAGCCACACTGGTGTTGTGAGGCCAAAATTTGGGGTTGTCCGCCATACATCAACTTTGGTGCGTTCACCTGTAACCAACTGCATGAATACTACTTGAGTGCACGCCAAGGTTCCGGCTGTTGAAGAAGAGCACAAATGCACTAGAGCATACAGTTATACCACTTGTGTCGGGATCCACTTTTCTTCACTAAAATCACTTTGAGATATAGTTTGCCCTTAATGACTAGCGATTGACAGAGACAAAATACATTTTCACGTGTTAAATTGGAAGCCTATTCTTTTCAAACTTGACTTGGTAGAGATTTTGTTTCAGCCTCAAAAACTCAGCTCCATAGAGACAGTCAAGTTCTGCGGGATTGCATGCGGCCCCAGCGGATCCAGAGCTGACGATACTCTGACTGTTACTAACGTAATCCCTCAGGTAAATTAATCTAATGCTTCTCGGCAGCCAGCAAGAACCAGGACAGTGTTTCCTACCCAAAAACAATTAGTTCATCAGCTTCAGTATCAGAGGTTAAATGGCGAGAGTTTGAGCTGAAATTGTACGGGGGGCCGTCAAGCATTCAAGGACTTCACGGTGGCTGAGGTCATGGTATGCTTCTTTGAAAACTACGATTTTAAGTCAAGGAAGACATAATTCCAGAAGGAGAAAAATCCGTGTATGAAGAAAACATAGTTAACAAGAAATGGTTTCTGTAATGTATGCCCAACCAATCGAGACGATTTTCTACCTGTGTTAAAGGCGGAAAAGTACCCCTTATGGTTACACGGGCAAAAGTTTGTTAATCGGCTCGGGTTATAGCAGTCTCTCATAGTACTTCTACCTCAACAGTATAAACTCGTTAAGACGATCCACTCAGAATTAGACTTTGTATCAAATAAAATGCGCAAAGCTCATTAAAGGGTGATGATGACAATTCCACATAAGAGCCCAACTGCTTTTTTATTTTGAGTAGCGACGTGGATTAGCTTTCTGTTGGGCCAAATCCGTGTTGTCGTTTCTGTATTATATATATATATATATATGTATATTTGTATATATATATATATTGTATGAGTATTACATGATAGCTTCGATTACCACTGTTATTTGTCTAAAGTTTCATGGTTATAGTCCCGAAAAAGAGCAAAGCACTATTAGACAGTGATGAATTTTCTCATTCTTAGAGCAACATCTGTCAATACATCTGTTAATATCACCTCTGATCCCGGCTATTTCCATGAAATTGTTCAGGAAGTACTTGAAATATAATGTGTAAATTTTCGCCCTGAATTTTCATACACACCGTATGTAATCATAAAACACCGGTCCTATTCGGTACTGCCCGAGGCAGAATATGGGTAAACCTAGTTTTGTTGCTTCAGTGGCAAGGGTCAGTTCCATAATTCGAAGTATCTTTGTCTGGTGTAACCGAAATTCAACGGAGATGATGCACCACAGTCAGGAACTCTACCCACGTACAGTTTATTTGTAACAATGACTGTGTTCGTGCCAACTTTCAGTTCCGCCGGCTTTTGGTCATTGGATCGATAATCGCCGACGTTTTGCACATATCAAGCCCAGTAAAAGTCTCTGTCTTCGTACAATTAGTTAATGTCATTCTGAGCAAAAAGGGCGCACCACAGGATGGGTAGAATCACCGCCATAGAAAAATACGATTGGAGTAATCGCTAGAACTATTTGAAAACACTTTCGGAGATCACCACAAGATTGCTCAGTCGGTTTGTTAGTTTGAAACAGTGGGTGAGCAGCTGTTCACACATACCTGCTTGATGGAATTATCAAAAAGTCACACCAGCATATTGCATCAAGTGTCTTCCGTCAGCTGTAACCTTTTTTCCTCTCAGATTCAGCTATTTTTAGAGCGACTGATTTGTCCATCAATTACAGTGAATAATACCTGGAACCCCGGCTCATACACACAACTTTATCTTGCCCCTGTTAAGGAAGCTGTTTTTCAAAAGTGACGTTTGAACATTATATATGAGGAAAAAATCCTTTGTTGTCAAAACCGTTTACCCATGCTACTAAACAGCTCATCGTTACCAGTTACTTCCATTTTCAGACATCAAGTGTCAAACGTCGACTGATGTCGCTGAATCACTACAGCTTGCATGCAACGGACAACCCTCTTGCTCCATTAGTCCAAACACGGTTGGAGGAAACACGAGACAGCCGGGAACATGCGGAAAGATGCATCTCAGTCTGACATACGTTTGCGGTGAGCTTGCGGTTATTCAGTTTAGATACAAAGAGTAGGGTTTGTGTAACACACGGGCGTGTCTAGGTGCAAACGTGACTGAAACGGCACTCAGATTAACCAACTTTATCTGAAGGACTTAAGGACCTTGCGGCTCCTTCCTTAATTATCAATCCAAAAATATGCTGGCAGTAATGATACTTCCTCTCTAGCAAAAAACGAAGATAAAATTGCTGGCTCAAAAACTGTTCATTTTATGGATTAGATTTCTGTCTATGTTCGACACCCCCTTCCAGTATGCATCAATTACATCAGGTGGATGTTTTGAAGAACTCAATAATATGTGCTTCACAAATCTTATATATAAATAATATTTTCTTCTCAGATAATCTGCCTCCATTTGGCTCTATTTGCAAGATGTTCTTGCCAGATTTTTTTGCATAAATCCTAATTGAATTATCCGGGATAAAAAACGTCACCCGGAACCCAGCGGAGTCTCCCGAAAAACCGAATTTGTTTTCAGATGAGTGTATGTCGCTAATTTTGTGCAATTTGGGTTCAAGTAGAGCATAAGGTTGACGGAAAATCGGGGACTGCCCGATTGGGACTGTTGAGTCCCAAGAAGGGCAAAACCGGTCGTGGGCTGCCGAAACATTTTCGGAAACCTTATGATTAGTGTATTACGTCTATACGTCACATCTACTTATTTCGAACAGAAAGAATTATCCGCGGCAAGCGTATGAAATCCCTCGGGTGAGGCATAACCCCTCCACCACGCAGTGATGAAGTCACTTAGATTGATAATGAAATGTTTGTGGAGGGGCTGGGGCAAACTTTACATTGATCAAAACCATTTGATTGTACAGAAACTGCGTGGCTTAGTCTAGAATGACGATTGACTGACTGATCATATCTATTTTATTCTGGGACTGCATCTTAATAGAATACAGTGATTAGCACGAAACATTGAATAAAAAAGGAACCGTAGACAATTTTCTGTAGTAAGAGACAGCAGGGCTGTAATTAGCGTTGAAACATCAACTGACATCGCTAGAGAGCAATGCGGCGTCTAACTATGGCCTGATGTCCAAAGTCCATTCCAGATCCTCATGCAGATATTTACACTTTTTCAATGATATTGCCCATCTCGTTTGTTGTCAGGTGCGCCACATTTCGTGACGCACTTCTGCGTACTTTCGGAAGTTGTGGCTGACGAAGGCCTTCATTTCAGAACCAAGAATTTTGTTTTAAATACAGTCAAATTTCAGATGTTTAGAAACAACGAATGTAATTTCCTCTCTTCGGAGGTATTTCTCACTGTCAGTTGAAATCTCGCAGATTGTCGCTCATTCTCTGTATTGGAGAAGGTTTGGTGAATATAAGACAGCGGGTTACTTCATTCTAGAAGGTGAAGTCTGGTCATACATGAACCCAGAAGTATGCAGTCAGTTAGATTCCAAAGTCACCCTTCTTACTAAATCGTGCTAGACTGTGCACTTTAAATACGGCTTATGGTACATACCAACCAAAGCTGGACTTCCCGAGAAACCCTTGGTGCCCACAGCAAAATCATCCGTGATATTTCCAAGTCCAGCAATGCTTTGTCTTCAACTGAGAGTTTGTCCTCTAAGTGAATCCTTTTGTGCTAAAACCTCAAAAGCACTGCACAGTCGTTTCATCCTTGCTGGCCATCACCAGCAGTGCGACTCTCACGGAACTCAAAGAAGATTCGAACCCGTGACCTCTCGACCCGAACAGTTGAGCACCTAACCGTTCGACCAAGAGCGGTTGGTCAGCACTGTGATTAACTCGCACCTCGGCAGGATAGAGCGCCACTAGTTTTTAACTACATCCCAAAGCCAAGTATTGACCTTCTCGTGATTCATCCTGATCAAATTTCTTGTCTTAAAGTAGCAAAACTATAGCATCGCTTTGAAGTTGAGTGGGATGAGACAAACGCGAGCGCCAACCGGCAATTTGAGAACCAAAACCACCTGAAACTTCATCAATATTTAACTTGTTTTTATCTCTAACCTATAAATGCCTGCATATTAGATACTACGTCCTGATATTTCTTCAGTATAAAAAGAGTACGAATAATTTTACCGAAATACCTCTGTAGTGTAGAGAGGCATTTTGGTGAATGCGAAAAGTGACTATCTGACTGGTTATAGGATGAGGTCATACTGTGTGACCTTGATAAGCTAGCAGACCAAAAAACAATGAAAAAAATGATTGTAACGCGCAATAACCCTCAGTTTGTTGGCTTTACCAGATAGTGTAGCTTTGGGAAGATGTTTACCCATTCGAACAGCCTTTATTGATATAACAACATGGAAAATCTTCCTCAAAGCCCTAAAAGTACTGTGCACTTCAACAGCAAAATGTTCTTCGTGTATAAAATCCTTGATGCGCAGAACCCTCGGCGCAGTTAAGTTGGTTTCTGCGGACAGTCAGACACAAAATCCAGAAAGCTTTAGAAATTCTGCATGGAGGGTGATATCACAGAATAATAGAGATTTTTCTTCGCCGAAACCTAGGACGTGACTACAATCATCATCTCGATTGCCTGTTTAGATCCATTTGACAGTTGGGGTTTTAATTCGGCTAATGTACACTCCGAGTGGGGGCGAGATGGCTCAAGTGGTTAGAGCGCGAATTTACTGACCGGAAGGTCTGTGGTTCGAACCCGACCTCTGCATCTCGGCTTTCCCTGTCTAGGCTAGGGCAACCTGGCAGTATCCCAGCCCTCGTGCTTCCCTCGGGTGGCATGGCAGCTAGGCACCGGAAGAGTGCTACAGCTGAACGACTTTTTTTACACTCCGAGTGCACAAAAATGTAGGTACACTGACACAGATATAGCACAACGAAACCATTACGAGAACAAGCTTTTTACCATCCTAGCTACGGGTGCATTTTTATGTCACAGTTTATCTATACTTAAATGACTCTAGTGCCACCAGAATGGGTCGTGATGAACAAACAATCTCTGCAACTCTCGGAACCGAAGAAACGCAGCAAAACACAGAGGCTACCCAAGGGTAAGTCATCTGCATAGAGAGGCATATTGTGTCACTGGTTTTGTCTTGCTCCAACGCCATAAATGGTCTACGGAACTGGAGTTTGCACAAGCAATCATCTCAACACCTTCAATAGAGTCCTTAGGCTACATGCTCCACGTTTGCATCCATTCTGGTTACTTTTTATGTAATCTCCATTTCTTGGTTATGTGAGACTCAAATTCATGGGATCTAACCAAGTTCTACATTCCCCTTTTCAGTAGGTGATTACCATTAGTCATTTCTTTCATAATGTAGGCTAAAGCCAACGTTTAAAACTATCCATTTATTGAGAAAGAATTGAAGATATGAAGGTAATACCGTCGACTTGAAGTCACCACTTCCCAAGTGCACATTAGTCAGTCATCTTCAATTAGTTACCACACAGACCGATTGCATTGCCATTCTGTTCTCACAGTTACCTGTGTAAACTGGATTACATCACTCATAAACTAACTGAATTACTATGGAAAATTATATCTTTTTGGGTTAGTGGGATAAACCAGTGAAACAAAACCACCTGTATGATCAACGCATCCTTTTCTATTGAGGGGTGGCACTTTCTGTGCAACTCTGTTAGTTGGCTGCCCTTGACCGTGCGCTGCATTTGAATACATAAACATCGTTTTTTCTAATGATAGTCTTTGTGTCAATCCGCTCTTTGTTTTTGGCTTTTCTTTCCGCAGTGGTCATACAAATTGAGATCTTACACAGTGAGGCAAGACAGGACTTAGTGGCCTCCTTCCCGTGGTATGCTTTCACATCAAACCAACTCCTTCATCCTCATCTGTTGTATTTTCCTTGCCAACAGTCACTCAAATATCGACAAACATATGAATCACTGATCTGTGTTGCAGGTTAAATTAAGTACTTAATTTAAGAGTTTGTCCGCTGCGTTCATGACGAAATATGTACAGGTAAATGTCCCTTTCTGCACTCGCTTCTTCCAATTGAAACTACCTAAGGGTGTGGTTAACATAAAGCAGTATTTTTCATGAAGGAAACTACTCACAAGGTTGCTGAAAACTCTTCGGCAGCTTACTAACAGATAAATAAAGACGTTCAACAGTTTTTTGTAAAGGTTATTTTGTCGCAACTCACTGCCAAAAATTAGTGTTCACTAGAACACCTAAGTCTTTCGCTATTACAATTCTTTCTATTTTAACCGTAGGTGCCGTTTCCAACAAGTTGCTGACCAACCCAGAAGAGGCTAGACACAACCGATACAAAGTGAATGACTATACAAACCTTAAACCAGACACTGGAGAAGATGAGGAAGAAATAAGCCAAGGTGAGACCAGTAGCGTATAACCACTCCAGTCATCTGCCCATGAATCATGCAGGTAATTATGAGCCTTGCAGGCCAGTCGGATGCTAATGGGTATAAGAAAGTATGAAATGAGAGAAGTGATGGAAATAGTGTGATTGAACTACTCAAGCAGAAAATTCTACCTGTCTTCGGATGTCCATGGAATGTTTGTCTCCGAACAATACGGTGGGCCAAACGGCACTAAAGCCCCCTGTTCTCACATTTTCTCTTGTCAGCTTAGAATGAAATTTGTAATACTGACGAGTAATCCCCTACCAAGTGGGACGTACTTACTCTAGTTTACGTGTAGCTGAGTTTATCACGAATGGTCTGTTCAGTGGTGCAGAATGATATTTGAAATGTGCTCGATCGATGATCAATACGGCCAAACCGTAAAAGGATTGAGTGAATTTTGTTGGTCGTGATTGAAACACATATTTGGTCAAATTCTATCAAGTTGAAGCATGGAATCATACCCCTTTATGGAAAGTATTAGACACTAATCCGTGCAGCCTTTTGAAAACACCACCGTCTGTATAAGCAAGCCTTTTGACAGTGCGAAGTAAGTACCAGATTTTCATGCGCTATACTTGTGAATTGCTGCATAACCACATGGACGACTCAAGAAACCTAGCCGGTTTCTGAAAATAGAAGGAAGTGTGTAACTGAATAAGTCGTGGGCTGTTTCATGTCTGTCTGCCATACGTCAATTCTGCTCAAGGGCTGATCGATGGTCACATCTCCAATTGAAATACTGAGTAAACATCGCCCACTAATTTCGTCCAATCCAGAATTTGACTGACAACCTGCCACTGAATACTAACCAACACTTAAGTTGTGCGGCTAGGAGATCTTCTCCAGTTTATAGTAATAACAACCAATGTGCCTGCACTGTTTCCGAAGGCAGTCCGCATCTCTTACCTGAAAAATTTATTTGCTTGAGTTAAATTTCAAGGTCGAACATAGGTCTAACTTCGCAATGATGGCACTCGTCAGTACTTCGACTATCGTCGTCCTGGGTATCGGGGTATCTGAGACACTTAGTAAAAAATACCACTTTCCCACTAGCATTTCGTGTAATGTATTCGTCAACGTTTCAGTTCACCGCATTATCTCACCGTTTGCGGGACGACGACCGTTTGCGGTCTTACCAGCTGCGGTACAAAACTCACGTATAATGTCTAGCGTGCTTGGCCAATATACTGTCATATCAAACTGATCCCATGATGTAAGGACTGTGTTCTACACTGACTACTGGTGTGTATATAATCTTTGCTGACTGTGTTGTATGCGCGAAGTGAAAGTTCTTCTCTCTTTCAGATATCCACAAAGCGCCTGCGGCTGAACCAAATGCACGTGATTTGAATCCACAGCAGTTGACAAGTGTAGCCAAACTCGGCTCCGGAAAGAGTATTTTTCAACCCCTGTTTATCGGTCTTGGAGTTGGTGCTGGTATTCTTCTGTTAGGGTTGATTAGTTTGATCGTATTTTGTCAAAACCACCGCATTCCTACTCACCGACTTAAACAATCACACGATGACCCCAAGATGCATCATAAATCGCAGGATAATCGCACCTGTTCTTCAAGCTGTAGTTCCACATGGCACAAACATTCAATGAGTTGTCCACACGATCATCACTGGGCTGAATTGAACCGCCACTGTCATACCTGCCTGGTACCAGACGAGACAAGGCCACAGTGCTCACCAGTGGAGCTATCTTGTGGAGACAACGAACTACAGCCAAGTGCGCCGTTTGGGAACATGCAGGAGAGTTATCTGCACCGTCACCATAGTCCATTTTGCAATCCCACGCCAACGCCAAATTTATCTCTTCCTGTCGCCCAACCATCGGGGAGTGGCTCACAGAGGACAGCAGAAGGTTTCCTCTCGAATGCTCCAGATATCCAGGTAAGATTGCGCCCGATATTTACACTTAACGTGCTAAAATTTGAGACACTTCGGCATTTCACACAAAACGTGTGTTCGTGGTCATTCTGATTCAGAATACCAATAGTTACTTTTAATTAAAATAAAGCATACACTAAGATCGTAGTACTTATTTTTACTGCCGAAGGTGAGTATGCTACTGGCTAGCCCGAAAGTGGCTCCAACAGTGAGATATTCTTGAGTTGACATGCACACTTACCCGTCATTTGATGTAAGATTACGTCAGGAGAACGCTGGTCCTTTTTGCTATGACATTCAACACCAACAACCTTGGTTAGAACAATTTCCATCTGAAGAACTCATCTATGTGTCCGTACCGCTATCTCACACATTCTACATAGGGTTGTGGAATCCATTGGCAGTTGTGACTCCACAACACAAAATCTGGCTATAATGAAAGTGGGAGCGGTAATGAGCCATGGGAAAAGCAGGGATAAAATTATAGACAACCAGGATTTCTGTGTTGCGTTTGACGAATCTGGCCGGCGGAAATCTCACATTATGGTTCCATAGTGACTGTTCCCACTACTCACTGTCAAAAAGTTTGTATTGAAACTAGAATGCTGAACACATTTAAACACGTGAGTCAGTGAGACGTCAGTGGAATCCTGTATAACTTTATGAAAGTCTTTCCGTTGAATATCCTGCTTTCGATCTTCCCGGTATTCGCTCAGTGTGGTCGACTGCCTCAATAAGGAATACCGATTATACTCCGGCCTTGTTGACTCCGTTTCTAGCAACTCGTCGGCCATTTGATTTCAGAGTCACATACCTTGGAAGAGCATATGGTGCTTCACATGACAGTTCGGCCAGAGTGAGGTCACAAATACTTCCGAATATAAAAATCTTCCTTGAAATTTAGAGAGAGTACAACAAGCAGTTGTACAGTATTTCGATTAAAAAACTCCTCTTTGTGACTGATCATGGGCATTTTTTTCTGCTGCGTTATTTAAGTTGACTTTAACCTGTCAGTAGTCTTGATAACGTTATTTGTCTGGTTACTATTGCAGTATATGATGGCTATTCGAGCGGAGAATGTCCCAAACGAGACCACAAATCCTTTCATCTTGGATCAATATTCGATTAACCAGTCGAACAGTAGCAGCTCAGGTGTTGGGCTGAATGGTACACCCATTGGATATGGGCCACCCTTTTCAATGAACCTTAGTTCGATTGCGTCGACGGAGCTTCGAAACAATCGTTTTGATTCGAGCCTTTATTCAGGCAATCCAGCTATGAAATGTTTATCCGCTGGTGGAAGTTCCTCTGGACGAGGTTGTGACGGTGGAAGTGGAGTCAGTGAGACTAGTGAAGCACTCCAGTGCAACTCTCAAAATTTCAAGCACTTATACTCCGGGCCGTATGCTGGAATTCCTGTGCCAGTTGACTATAGCCCACGAGTCTTCGGAACGGCATTTCCTGATACCCAAGAGTCTGGTTTGAACATGCCTGTTACATCTTCAACCGCCTATTCCATTATTAATTCGCGTTGTTTGCCTGAATGCCTGCACTATCTTCATAAATCCTCTGTTCCAGAGTCCGACTACGGACAGTCGATAACAAGTGCTCATTCATCCGTATCAGCAGTTAGCAAGCAGTGTTCCAACGCTCCAATCCGTCGGCCAAGTTTTCGTACGGCACTAGACATCAACCCCAGCCTGACTTCAACGCTACTGAGAGACAAACGTGGCGAGGAAAATGAGATGAGTAACACTACCCCATGTTTTGTAGCCATAACACCAAACCCTTCCAAACAAGCTGACTGCAATGGAACGGAGTGCAGCTTTGTTCGTAGACAGAGCCAACGCAGCCGATATTCCCCGATCGCCGATGAAGACGAGCGAGCTATGACCCCAAATACTAGCCGAACTCGATCCATGGAAAGTTTGACAGAACCGTTATTAGAGCCACCCACCAACTTTAGAACAACCCCGGTTAGACATTCAACTGACTTTGAGTGTCCAAACAAAATACATGAGAGCACACCGGAAAACCAGGAGCTGTCGATCACCAAGCCACCCGACGTAATATTAAAGACTAAAAATGCATCGAATTTCGCGCAACTTGACACAGACCTACCTCCTCCGCCAATTGCACCGCTAAGGGTGTTATCCACAGCATCCAACAGAATTTCGGTGCCGTCAGACTCCCGGATACGTATGTGGAGATGATACTAATATCTATATCGTTACGGTTACGCTTGATTTTGCACAATTTTGTGAAATAGCTGCTAAATTTTCCCTATGCCACCAAAGTCATCCTTCAATTTTGTTTCCTCGGTCACAAGTCCTCACGTTACATTCAAAGTTGCGTAATGTCAGCTTGTCTAAGTCAAATTCTTGACAGATTTTGTTCAAACTGATATGGAAGTCACACAAGCCTAGCGGATTTTTGTACATACAATTAGGAAGCAACGACGCATATACCTGTACATAACGAACAGAGTGTATCATTCACGCTGAATACACATTTTCTTTATTCCTCCGTAGTGTTTGCTGAACACTGCAACTAACCATAAGCTGCTCCACGGTTTGATCACAGAAAGCTTATCGCTTAATGGGGTTGAAACCAGCTATCCTTGTCAAGTTCAGCCCAGCCGTAAAGATTATGTTGAAGTTCCATTGATTACTTTCAGTAACCAGTGTCGTGAGGCTTCTAGTCACTAATTCAAAGGTAAGCGTGTATTTAATTCTTCGGTTAAAATTCAGAACGCCAGGCTCCGTTGAGTATCAAACAATAAGGAGGACTTACACACGGCAACAAATCAGAGTAGGTCGCTTCCAGGTCAAGTATTATGCTGCGTGTGCGTGGGTCCGGAATAGCTTTCAGCATCTTCTGAATACCCCTTGTCTATACAGACATAGTGGCCTTTGTTGGTCAATTTGCCGGATGAGCTTGGCAGTGTTTTTTTGCAGCTATTTCATCACTAAACGTAGTGAAATCATCAACAGTTTCTTGGAAATAGAAGCGGCACACCAGCGCACACGGAGCTCCGATGCGCTTCACAATAACGCACGATAGATGTCACCCCGACTAATGATGAAATGCTTTCAACCAATCTGCTAATCTCAGCGAACGATTCGACCACCAAATGGGCAATCTGACCGGTAAACGCCCTCTTCTACAGTAAAGGTGTCTTTTATCAGGGTAGAAAAGCACGGTATACATGAGGCATTCTGCTACCGCCTTTGAATTTAAAAAGGCATTTTAAAGCTCCGGCGATTGAAGTGTGGATCTTAAAGCAGCTAGTGGTTTTACTAATAAAAGATCGCCTAGTTTGAGCAGACAAAACGGAAACCCAAGACCATCCGTTAGGATTACATTTGCGTAAGCTGTGCACGTCAAGTGCTTCAGCAGCGCCACAACTATTTCGACCAAACACCACCGGTATTTCTGTAGCTAAGCGGATACTTTTATCTCGTAGGAGAATCGATTATTCAATTTACACCTAGCTTTTAGTTTCAAACATACTGTGTTCCCTTGTTCCCTTAGTGAGATCATATCTGGGTAACTACAAAAGGGCTTGGACAATGCGGACGATATTAGCTTGCTATTTGAACGCCATGCGAATTGGTTCCTTGCTTGAGTTTGCTGAGGGATTCCAATGCTTGGATAGCTTCCTGACCGAGAGTTACACAGTGATAGAAGGAAAAATTTTAAGGACATTCAAGGCGAAGTAAATCCGGTCAAGTAGTTTCATTTTTGGCTTCGGAACCTAATTGCGTCAACTATAAAAGACTGTGTCTACATGGTTACCTCGAGGAATGGCCCTTTCGATTCGACGGGATTAATCATGCTTACACGTTTGATTTCCAGTGCCATCCTAGCCTAGCTGACATCAGCGAAATGCAGGTTGTTCTCAACGAAATAGTGTGTAAACAAGTAATTATTAATGAAGCAGAATCAGGATCGTTCAAAAAACAAATTAAGCTTGCTAGATGAAGACATTTGGAGCGCGTGCTGAGCACACCAACCACCCCATTACCAAAAAGCAAAGCTTTCCAGTCCAAACTCTTGTTGATGACAGGTTTGTGGAGGACAACTGTGACACAGCGACGCAAAATGGAGGTGACTACTGCCAGACGAAACAATGTGCGAGCCTCGTGAATTCTTGGATAGGAACTATGTTTATACCTGGCACATTGCTGGGCACCTTACAGGGTATGGCCAGAAACGGGATCCAACAATGAGAACATTCCTCAATTTTGGCTGGCCTATGCAGCAAAATATTGTATGTTGTTGTACTCAGGTTGTATTTTGGTTTACTGGCACTGTTGCCTAGATGCGAATTGCTGCCAATGGGGGATAGGATGAGAGATACTGTATGGTCTCTCCGTCAGTTGCAAAGTTCGTCATTTTTGACTGAAATGCAAGCTCACTGTTCCGATTTGTTCTCAAAGCGCTCAATATTTGGGGTAGAATGACCGATAAATTTCCTGGAGCTTACCGGAGGAACTTTTATTAGATTCACGCATACAGTGATTGGATTTACATCAGATTAGATGGAGGTGCTAATTGCGTGATATCAAAGTCAACTGGAAAATATTCGCGGTACAGTTTCTGATCATTAGGTAGCCAGATTCTAGCCAGATTCGGACCTTAAGCCGTAATAACATTCCGAAAACAACATTATGTGACGGAAACTGATTTTTTTCTATGTAGGTGCCTTGCTTGTCACTAGTGGTCACTAGTGGTGATATGGCTCTTTCGCTCCCCGGAATTATAGAATTTCCAGTTTAAGGGACAGAAAGCAGAGCCGTTTGAACCGGATAAATCTTGTTTCCTTATCACCGCCGTGTGGGTTATCTCCAATCCCCTGACTAATACGTGATGGCAAGTACTGTCTCCAAATTCTGATGCAATCGCACTGAAATTTGCAAACTCTTCGTACGCCATGAGTAATTTAGCAGTAAAATGGTCGCAGGGAGAAGATCAAGCGTTCAAATGCTAATCGAACAAGACACCACACTGAGTCAAGGCTCTCAACTCAACAAGAGCTGGGTTCGGCTTCGTTTCACAAAAGTGGTAGACTATGCGAATGTATAAAACTACAAGCATCCGTTTTCACGAAACTCATGTTGGCCACGGGCCAGAAAATATAACCTGGGTGATACTTCTGGCCATTTCTTCTGATAGTTACGTGTTTCAGCTTCGGTCATTTAGTTGCCACGACACGAGATTAGCTACCCTGGTGGATACTTCGACTGATTGTGTTTAACCCGAACGCCCACACAACGTTTGAATGAAGTGGAATGAATTTCAGCAACCTAGCATTTGAAATGTCTCACGGTAGTTTCATCAAAACAACTGGTATAAGTAGCCCTCTAGCTTAGTTACCTATAGTTGCACCACACATTGATGTCCACTTATGCTATATGAGAATGTTTTCGAATTTTTAACTCTCTGATAAGATCGTTAAATCTTTGGAAGAAGTCACTACTATCACTGTCTTAGTTAATTCTAACATTCCAATCGGGGGCAACTTTTTACATAAAATAGAACACATAAAATGAAGATTGATCAATTGGATCGCTAGATACACCTCAAAATAGAATCTTTCATGTTCTTTGGGTATACTTTACAGAACATTTCATGTCAAGTGTACGAAACTCAGGCGTCACCATATTTACCGAAGCTTGCTGAGCTTTCAACAGACCGTCTTAAGCTGTAAACTCACAATCAAGTCTACAAATGGAATAAAAGTAGAAATCGAGAAAATCGACTGAGAAGAAAGAGCAATTGAAACAAATGATGCCAATGGCCAAGACTGAAAGGAGCCAGGAGCTATCGGTCGTTGCCATCATAAGTAAGTCTACAAAATACCGTTCGGAAGAGTTTCCTAGTAAAGCTGGAAATATTTGATGGCAATTTTTGTGACTACAACTTTACACAGTGTATTGCTAGTGTGTTTAGCCATGCTAGCTGCATTCTGTTCAGTCTCAAAGAACTAACAACCCTTCAATATTGTAAATATTTCATCAAGACCTTAAATTAACCTTACGTCTGCCAGACTAAAAGGTTCAATCGTTTCAGTCTGTTCTTCGCAGACTAGCAAACCATCTGGTAAGTCGACGCTTGATACGCTCCATTTGTGTTTTTCCTCAGGTTGGGCGGCGCAAACCTGTTCAAAGTTAGGTCGAACTTTCACCTTCTAGAGAAGAGATCACCTTAGGCCTTCGCAAGGTAACCACATATCTTCACTTTTGTAGAATGCCAGTAACCTTTATAGATGCCAAATAATGCTAACTGAGAGTTTAAAGGCAGTTTCGATCTGATTGCCCATATTTATGATATCACTCGTTTGACACACCTGGCGTGATCATCGGTTTCAATAGGTTTTGACGACTGCAATCGTTCGGTGAGAACTCCCAAGGGAGAGGAAAGGCCTAAAACTTCCCAAGATCGTTTTTGTGCTCCAGTATGAAGAGTTTTTGACTAAGTTCGTATTGCTTTAGATGAGATAGTGGGGTGCTTTATCAGATCGTTCACCTAGATTAAAAACGACATGGAAAACAACATGGTACTCTGCTAACAGCCACATTCAGCCTGGATATGTGTGGCCACAGTAACGAAGTACCGTTTTCCCGTTGGCAGGCCTTCCAGGTGCAGTTGAATCTAGTCCACAAAGCCTTCATTTTGACCAACAGAACTGCGATTGATTGGGGCAGACGCAACTTTGAAATCCAAGGAATATACCTAGCAAATTTCGATGTGTTATTTTGCCAAGGAAGCAGAATAGACGCGCAAGAGTGAGGCACGCGCGTTTGTGCACTAACTGATGTTGTCATTCTGTGGTCAAGTTACAGGCGACCGAGAACCACTGCTATTTCCCAAACTTTCCTCTCAAAACCACTGATATTAGACTGTCAGGTTCAGGTGGTTTCGCTGTCCCTACTCTGGAGTAGTGATGTTATGGCCGTACATTCCAAGTGCTTTGACGATTTCTGTTGGTTTAACTGTGCTGCCAACGGATCACAAGTTTGGCGGCATGTTCGTATTAGAAAAATACCGTCAGGGCACGAAGCACTGTTTGTAAAGGGACTTCAAAGCTCCAGACAGACCTCGTCAGTCACAATGATGATTGTAGGATATTTTGAATATTAATAAACTACAGGCAGCTTCGCCGTCAGCAACGCTACACGGAAATGCACACATCATCCAGCCGAAATGGTTCGGAATTTTCCAGTCGCGAGAGGCGCAGCCAACAAATGTCTAGGGGATTCCGTTGTGATTATGTAAAGCGTGGCGTAATGGATGTAATAAGTGAGCCGTAATGTAATATTATGGTGAAAGTGCATTTAAACGTTAACTGATCGAATTTCAAGGAAAATACGGGAATCAAATAGTTTGTTTTAGTAAGATGGAAGAAGTTGGCATCAGGTCCAATTAAATGCGGTCGAAACCACATGAGAAATTAAACTTCGCTCACGATGAACCGCTCGTTTCGAAGAACAAGACTGTCGGGTTGCCACTGGTAAATGTAAAAAAATTCTGAGCGCCGAGTTTGAACACCAGGCACAACTTCCCCAGTGTAAGGAAAATTGCACACCTACTAAGGTCAGCGGTACCATTCGGGTGTCTTTTTCACATTACTCCAAACTCACTAAAAGCCAACCTAACCTGATCGTTTAAAAAATGATTGCATCAGCTGAATTTCCCTGGGAAGTGTCCATCACTTTCAGGTGGTTGAGTTGTTTGTTTGATTTGCTGTTGATTAGCTGAAAGTTAAATCGCTTGTGCTTCTGTCCATCAAAACAATGCTCTTAGGGGTTAAATGAAAATTATTACTCAATTAGCCAGCAATGCATTCAGTTCGCCAGACTAAGTTCCAGATCTTCACGCATTTGTCCTTATTTTACTACACAGCAATGTCATTCACCCAGTCTTGCAACATGATGTACTCGGTTTTCGCCCTATAAAATGAACTACATAGGCGCAACATAGTGATGTTTTAGTGTAAAGGTGCATAGTTACGCCCGGGAGTTGGTCTAAGGATTAGCTGGAATGACAGTTTGCGGGCTGCAAAATTTCCTCCTTATAATCTTCAAGTCTGAATCACGAATAAATGGGCGCGGAGCAAAGCTGAGCGAGCATAGCCTTACCATGCATTGTTGTGCACAAATCATATAGTTTGACCATATTCATATGGATGTTTGCTTACCTGAAGCTGTCAAAATAAGACTTAAAGGTCCCGGTAGAGTGAAGAGCAGACGTGCCACTGAAGGGTCACAGTTGACTGACCTTAAGAACAGGCTCAACTGGACAATGCAACTGCACTTGCTGTCCTGCCGGTTTTGGATTGGGTCAGAGTTACGCGGACAAAAACAACCTTATAACTTTGTCAAGTGGTACGCTTCTATTTCACGATAGTGGGTAACTTAATGAGTCGGCCGCTTGGCCTTATACTTTTATCTAGTTAGGGGTTACAGGACACCGATACCTCTGTGATCTTTAAGCGTGCACAATAAGGATAGTTAACTTACCAGATATCTGATCTAAATGTGTGAGCTGATTTCACCATTCGTTTCATTTGGTAGAGAATAAACTAATCCCCCGGTACGAACATTCACGAAGGAGTTTACTTTACAGTTAGTTTGTCCGCTGGATCCGTTGGCTGATAACAACCATATTTATAAACTTGCGTGAGAACAAAATTACCGTTAGACCTAATGCCTGCGTACAAAAGAAGGGCATTCATATCTAATACCAGCAAATGTATGGATATGTGGGTTGATTATGACCGTATAACTTCAGATCAGTCGGTAAAAATTGCATTGTTCTCATAGCGCTAGTAATCCATGTGTTTACGTGTGTGGTGAGAGTGTTCAGCCTTCATAACACCGGATGCATGATCTCAGCATGACTTTGGCACGATAATTCAACTGGTGAAATGTACTCTTCCTGCACAGTCCCATTAATGTGTTCGTGGTGGTGGTGAGACCACTAGACTTATACTAACCCATGCGAATGTAAAATTCATTTGGGATTAGCATGTGTACTGAAAAAGTTCCGTGTGAGTTTAGTAGGACAGACGATCAACAGATCAGAGAATTCTTTCAAAAGTTCACCTACAATAAAGGTCAGTGTTGGGAAATTTATAAAACCAAGTTTCTAGGCCATATTCGACTGGAGTTAAACCAAAGATAATTCAGGATGTGTTGTCCACGTACTGTTAAAGATGATATTTAGGGCTGAGGATGTTTTTGGATTTAACGGCTGTAACCAAGACGTCTCGTACATCATTCACTGTTCTACTAAGTTGTGAAACAGGATTCATTGTGTAGTATGCACGCTATGGAAGCACCAGGGGACAGTGATTCTCCGAAGGCAAGTGTTCACGACAATTTATGTGGATGGAAAACAGAAAGAATGCCCATGAGTCGAAGCCCAATAAGCAAGGTTGTACATCACCAATACTTACATATAAATTAATCAAATTGACAGACACCGTATACTGCAATTGGAATACACTGCAGTTCTTCCGATGCTATTGCTACCAACGGGAGAAATAAATTTTTCCTGCAGTTTTGATGTTGTCTAGCTTCTTAAATTATACACTCAGATGAAAATTGACTAGAATTCGCAAATTCGCGAGTTCCTAGAGTATGGGATACCTTCCTTCTCAGTAAAACCGTAACTTAACAAGAAGGCGGCACGGTAAAAATCCTCCATTAATAACTTTAAGAACGAGGAGAAACCGAAAGGGTTTTGGCAACATGGTTGTTTTCTATTGCAGTCCGGGAGAAGACATCACAACCAAATGTTTAAATGATTGTGATCCGACTTGACGCAGGTTACTATCAATGCCGACAAACCATTCTTGGGTAGAACTGGGTTGTGTTTGCTGCCAATCAGCACCATTTATGCTGAATATTTCACGTAGACGTAAGCGCAAATTTCCTCCGTTGATATTTTCCAGATGATAAAATGATAACATTCTTAGCAAAACCAGACAGAAAACGGACATTTCTGGTGGGAATCTAAAAAACCGGGTATCAAGAAATGACATATCGATGAGCTGTGCAACGTTTTGGTATTTGCGCCTCACGTCAGGTAACCTATGATTTCCTATCAGAGAAGTATAAGATTCTTCTAAGACTATTTATAATGTTTTATCAAAACAGTTTGCATGCAGCATTCACTCAGCTCAACAAGAAGTAGCGGCAGGGCTTTGCTCTCTCATGCCGAAATTGTGCCGAAAGTTTCTTAAATCATATGGTAACAATCTAACCGAAATGGGGTTTCGGCGCCCATCAAAATGGTTCTTTGTGGAATGAATACTATACTATTTTTCAATTACACTGCATGATTAGGGCATATTGATCTATGCTGACTAGGGTTTGGTCCTGATATTTATATAACAGGTTCGATACTTCCACGAGAAAAAATTCACGAAGTAGATACATTATCCTAATCGAGTGGTTTTTATTCCAGTTAAGTTCACGCGGTTGCTGATAATCCTAGAAGGCACAAACGTGCGCTTTTTCTAGAATTGAAATGAAACTGGGTACCTCGTTAATATATGCTCGCTAGTTAAAACGATCTATGAAATCAACGAAGTACACTCATTTGCAAACAAATCTGGTTTTGCTGCAGACTCACCTGCGACCCAACTGAATCTCTCGTTTTATGACGTTTTTGAGCTACTGAACGTGCTGCACCAGGTCGCCTCATGTTTCACGTGCTACGATATTCAAGATATCGCGGTATATTTATATACGTAATACACTACTCATAGGGTTGCTGAAAATTCTTCGACAGCCCAAGACCGGTTTCGCTGTTCTTGGGGCTCATCAGGTGGGCGGAGTCCCCGAGTTTCCGTCAACCCCATATTCTACTTGAACCCAAATTGCTTAAAGACATCATAAACGAGAGACTCAGCTGGGTTCCAATTGAGTCTCCTGCAAAACCAAATTTGTTTGCAAATGAGTGTAATTCGCTAAGTTCGTGCAATTTGGGTTAAAGTAGAGCACAAGGTTGACGGCAACACAGGGACTGCGCCTACCTGATGAGCCCCAAGATGGGCGAAACCGGTCGTGCGCTGTCGAAGAATTTTCAGCAACCTTATGAGTAGTGTACTACGTTTACAATGAAGTCCCTGTATAAAGTGCAACGGAAGGGAATCGTGTGTACCAAGAAATATTATGAATTGAAAATGAAGCTTTACTGAAGTATATTTCTTACAAGCCGAAAAATACACAATTAGTGAAGCAAACGTGTATATTGGCAGGGTTGAAATTACAGTGATGAACTCAAGTGGGAGCTACTTACTTCATCCACTAGGAGGTGACATCCTAACAAGCGGTTTTTCGTGTTTCGCTTAACCCTGTTAAACTTGGTTGAATTTAGCAAACCTACCGGACCAAGGCGCGAGAATAGACAACAATTTATCGGGTAGTCGTCTTGAAGTTTCATTGCCACCCGGCAGGTTTAAAAGGAAATGAAAGCATTTGATCACATACATAAGGTTGAGAAACAATAGTTATTTCTAAAAGGATTTTCCAGCTATATCATCAGTAAACGTCTAGTGGGACTATACAGGGAATGCGTAAGTTACTTTAGAGGGCACGTGGACTTGGGGACCGCGTTGGTGAAGACGTCAATATACAAGCGGTTTTCGCCGGTGCGATCTTATTATCTATTCTGTTTGAAAGCAATCCTCAAACAACGATGCAGCTGGTGCAAATCGTCTGTCAAGAATCCGAAAGGTTGAAATAAATCACCGGGTGGGAAACCTATTAAAGTGGGAAGAATTTGCGTACAGTCCAAAATCAGGTGGATATTACGGATTCTCGTGAACACTGAGCAAATTTAACGCACCTAACTTTTGGCAAAACCTTGATTTTCGACCCTCATTTGGTATTTTGTGTTGAAATTAATGCAGTTCTGAAGTGTTGCATAGACTATGCCCCAGCTAATCGTCTGCAGAGATATACGAAATTTACCGTGATTTACAGTAGTATAACAAAGGGTAGCTATTAGGCTGACGAATTATATGATAGCATAGGTGATTTTGACGAGAAACACTCGTTACGTGATCGCACAAAGTGAAAGAAACCAAAACATACCCGTGTGCACTAAACCAGGCGACTAGGATTGAACCAGGGCACCAGAAAATCTCCCCGAATGGGCTTTACATGCGGGAAAAGCGTACTTACCGGAAGAAAGTATAGCTCGGTTTTTATCACCGACAGGCTTAAAGATATTCGCTTTTCATTCGGGACACCAAATGGATTCCAAGGTGTACAATCTGCCATGTTTTATAAACTCAAAAGCATAACATTTTGATAAACTTTATTGCATAATAGTTCTATTAAATGCCTAGTAACTTCGTCTACTTGGGGGAAAAGTTAAATAGAGTGTTTTCAAATTGCAGAAAAACGATGTCAAAATATTGTTGGCGGGTATTCGAGAAAGGATCAAACTCATATTTACACACGTGCAGCCACATCTGTGTATCAAACTGAAAAGGAAAACCACTAGGAACTGGGGCTCAAAGTTTGCTGTGCACGCGACAATTCACACAATGTGGAATAAACGGTTCAACTGATGATTCAGGGCGAAATTAAAAACTAGCGCACCTTTTTTCGACCTATATAGTATTCATAAGGCAAAATCGCAACATCTTTCCCCACTACTCAAGGTGCTTTGGTTGAAACACCTCAGATAAGCAATCAGTCAATCAACCATCAAAATCTGTTTAAGTAGTAACTGCTGTGCATTGCTTCAGCTATCATCATTATACAAAGGTCAATAATATGGCCCGAGTGCAGCAAGACTGTCTCATGACTTAATGGGCTATATAAGCATGAATACATCTCAGCAGTTCTCAGTTCCAACGGATAGTTGCGCCCAGAAATGACCTCTGCTATCTCAAAGTTGCCTGGCTAGACCTCCGAAATGATGCAACTCAAATGCTACTCGAGAATGGAGTTTCGACTGTTCTCCTAAAATGCGACAATAAGACAGACAATGAATGACTGGTGAAAGTAGCTATGAAAGCAGTACCACAGATCTTGTGTTTGTATTTGCATTAAAGTACACTACAATACTTTCAGCAGGATTACATGTTCAAAGTCTCCATGATTTCGCCTAAAGCTGGGAAACAACGACCATTTTAAAAGTGGGACCACCATGGTTCTAAACTTGATCAGTAATCAAAAATACAGATTACTGTAGTTTTAAATGATAACCATTCGTCACGTATGGGACTTGACAAGGTGGCTGCATTCTCGATAATTATCACATGCATAATCTGTTCTAGAGAGGAGGATGTGGTGAGGTTGCGGGAGAGTGGAACTTTGCAAGTTACGCTAATGATTCAATCACGTGAAAGTAAATGATGAAAGTCGCCTATTTAGAATTATGCCGGGTATCTCTGTGCAGTAGCAGGAACACTGCAATTTTTGACAAGCTTTGGTGGTAGAAGACGATGAAAGGCATACACGGATGTCATGGTTTTGGTTTGCAGGTAAGTTTCGAATCTCGTCACACCCTCGGAGATCAGCTGTTTTGTGGTGGAGGGATCAATTGTCGGATGTACAAATAGACCACTCGAAAAGACAGCCAGTTAAGCTGCATCTCGTGGATGTCGTTTAAGTTTCCAGCGATACCAAGCGCACCTTGTGTGTTGAACTAAGTTGGGAAGTCTTCAACTCCTTCTTCTTCGGTCTTAAACATTTTTAAGCGATAAGGTTCTTGGAAAGAAGGTTGATATGTGCCAGTAAAGACAACTCAAATACAGTGAAATCTGCAGTTGGACTGTTCAGGTTGCTAAAAGGCGAACATGTTCACTTGACTCCATTTGCAATTGCGTCTTGTGATATCGGGTAGACTCAGGCTAGCTGCATTGACTTCTGCCTGGTAATTGAAATTCCATCTGTATATCCTCGAATGAAGGACAATTCTTACTCAAGAACACTTTGTTTCCCCTTGATTTTGTGACATTTTGAAGAGTTTAACAGTAATTACACTCGACTAGAGCGGTTTTAAAGAGTAGTTAGTTCGATATCCAACGGGCTTTTTCTCATAGGAAAGGTGAAACGACATCAAATAACTTGAAAGATGAGCTAAACTTAAGCCGGATAATGATGTTTCCGGCTCAAGTCAACGAGTACTAACACTATAGGGTTTATTCACCTGCCTTCTTACATGAAAGCCACACCGATTCCTCAGAAGCTGGGCGTACTCTTTTGCTGAAACTGGGAATTGGTTTGTCACTTATGTACAAGCTTTAGTTTAGTTTTGCAGCTGACCGCACACAACCCCAATATTGCAACAAATTCGCGGAAAGTCTGGGGCCTTCGGAACTCCTTGCTATTGGTTGGTTGGTCAGGCTTGACAACTGTTGACAAAAAACCACAGTCCAGTACGTCAGCAGGTTATTTAATTTGTCAGTTAGCTTGCGGCCGGGGTTAGCACGCATTAGCAGAGATGGTCAAAAACTAGAAACGCTGATAAATTTCCGCACCGACTCTGAGCACAAACTAACCAGAGTTCGACCCCGACTACAAAAATCATCAATCGCGAGGCTTCTGACCCAGACAGGGCATACTTTAAATTTGTTCTTAACTACAGGTCATAACACAAAACAGACAAACACGTTAGCTTGAGTTTCAGAGGCACTATTGACCGAATAACTCAGGTCTTTATTGTACACTCAGGACTTGAGGGTTTAATTGAATGCCTTGAATGTAATGTTTGATAAGGTTTTTCGGTTTAGTAGAAACATCCCGGTGTAAATCGATTCATTTTCTGTTTGGCGTCCACATTGGCAGGCGATACTGTACGGAAAGACTTGATCCCACAAATTTGTCGCCCTTATCCTCTTGGTCGATCCACGATACTTAACGATAAAATTTTGAACTCAGCAAGACAAAACTACTGGGTAAGTGGTAGTACATCAGTCAGATTCACTTTCCATCAAATGTAGGCCCGATTTCTTTCAATGAAAACTATGCAAAAAGATTCTTCAATAAA
>SJOL01007826.1:189217-220650 GCA_004794785.1 Opisthorchis felineus | reverse complement strand
TAATATCCGATTTATTGCCTCCAAACCTCGACCAAACTTTTCCTGTGTTTTTCCATGTACAGACAACAACTTGACTGGCAAAATACACTCATTTGCAAACCAATTTTGTTTTTGCGGGCGACTCACCTGAAACCCAGCTGACACTCTCGTTTATGATGTTTTTAAGTTTGAGGGAAACTCGGGGACTGCACCTACCTATGAGCCTCAAGCAGGGCGAAACCGGTCGTGGGCTGTCGAGGAATTTTCAGAAGCCTTATGAGTAGTGTATTACGTCTAAATTCAACCGGCACTTCTCGATTCCTGTTTCTTGTTTTGAGTCATGAAAATTTACGGTTTTGTGCACTAGTTCTATTGCTCTACTCCTCCGAATTTCAAGCACGCTAAGACAAGGAGTTTGCCAGTCTAAAAACTTCATGAGACGAGGCAGATGATGGATTTTGGTGATAAGCGAAACAGAAAAATCTGAGCTGCCCTGTTCACTTGTCCAACTCTTCTATCTAGTCCTGACAACAAGTGACAGTTTTACTTAATCCAATATCTAAATATGTAAATCAGTGTCTCAATTCTTGTTCCGTTTCGTTTGAATTTTGCGAACACCCACTCGACAGATTCAAAAAGTGAACTTAATAAAGCTCGGTTGACTGAACATGCCGAAGAAGTCTACAGTTGTTTTTTTTCATTTTGCTCGATTACAACGAGCTAAAGGCATATGCTGTATAGCTTTTCAGAAAAATTCGCGGTTACTCAAATATAAAAAAGACAGTCACTTAAAAGTGTTTTATTTAACCCATTATGGTATCCGCAGTGTGTCGTTTATATTCCAACACGCCAATCAACGTTTTTATTTTAAACTTTCAAAAGGTTTCACCTCGTTGAAATTCGCAACTGCGTGACCTTCCGATCTCAACAAGGCGTTATAGCTATTCGGGTGCAGCCTGTAACTAATCAATGAACTTCTCAGATATCAGATTAAGTTTTGTAAACATGGTATCAATGCAATGCCTTCCACTGGCATCTCCAGTTCTTGCGCACCCCATTAAGTCTTGCCGGAGACGTGTCAAACGACACTCAAAACTGTGTACTGCCCTCTGGTATGTCCGTATACTCATCTATTGGGTGAGCGAAAGTTGTTGCAGAAATCAGTCATAGAAGACATAATGTTTTGTGGAAAAGGCGAATTCCGCTATCCGGGAGTTACCATGAGTCTGCTATCACTTATCGGTCAATGAACTGATGGTTGCTTTCCCAGTCCTTTGGCGGACAGGGTGTCACATTAACGATATCTTCACCTAACGCGTATCTTTATACGTCGTATATATTCCCCCCCCCCTAAGTTCTACTAGATATCTCCCGTCCGACAAATTGCCGCACACAGGGCTGTGCGGCTAATACAGCATAAATCTGACAAACGATCCCTCTCTTACATTCAGGTGGAAAACGGATTGTACAGAGTTCGCATGCGAAATTGCCTTATGAAATGGCGCAAAAAGTTACCGTAATTATAAATCGACAGCATGCTGATCCGTCAAGTTTTCTCATTTGTAATTCCGACTAGTTTATTTTGGGTGGTCTAAGTTTCTCCGTAATGAATTTACGGAGTCATCTTCAACTTCACTGATGCCAATTTGTGACATCATAAAACGGCAGACATCCAAAGGATCATGACCGATGACATTTTCCCACCTCTCCTGTCTACACGCTGTTTGTGTGACAAAACTGTAGTATATGCTGACGGCATACGCTTACTTTCTGTCGTGTGGTCTGTTGTCGATCATGACTACGATGGCCCACGTAAACTGTTAACCAGTGGAACGCTATTCAGTTCGGTAACTCGGCCGCTGTTGTGGGAATTTCATGCAGTTAAACGATGAAGCGAGCTGACACTGAAGTTAATGTGCTTTCGTTTGTTTATCAGCATCTAGTTTTATGCGCAACACATGGAAGCACTCAGTTAATTTGAGTCAAGTTCCGGATACACTGGTAGGTGAATGTGCATTTCCTCAATTGGACACATGTTTCTCCCGGCACGCAGTCACTGAAATAGGTCCGGTCCAAAATTTCTGCCAAGATACAGGAAATAGCGTAGTAATTTTTTCACAAAAGACTAGAGGTTACCAGAATGTGCGAAACTAAAGGCCATAAGAAGCCACTCCAATAATCCCCTTATATGGATAACGGAAATCTAGTTGGTTCTCAGTGCTTTAGCCTGGAATGTTTTACGTCGTTAGCACTTGATGTCATGGATATTCACACTATTAGGTTACTGGAAGTTGTATTGATAATTCAGCTGAATAATTGTGAGTAAATGCTTTGCTACATCCCCTTGGGAGTAATCGCTAGCAATCCACTGTGTAAACTAATACTGCAATCTGGGCTAGAAAAAAAGGTTAAAAAGACCTCCCATCTATCGTGGTAAGGAATGTTAGCAAAGCTTTTTGTATCGGTCATTGACTGGAAACGCTTGTCAGTGGCCAGTGTTCTCCGCTCGAAGTCTCGTCCCGCGAATAAATGCACTCTTTTTGTGAAGCTATCAGCTGATCAGCTGATGTTTTAGAAAGATTTCCTCTGGCGCTCATTTCCATTACTCTTACCGGTGCCTATTCTCACGTTTAACTTGAAGGTCCTACCTCTATTTTAGCCAGTAGGTGCAACTGATACCCATTTGGCCCGTTCGGAATTAGGTAAAAGCATTTGAACTTGAGCACTTAATTAACCTAGTTGTTGTCTTCCGATCACAGTCTTTTAAATCAACAAAGTAGTTTTTTCGCAAAGTTTTACTCTACCCGTAGGTTTACTGTTTCTATATTAGCAAGAATCAAATGACCAACTCTGAATGCATCCGCCAGGCAACAAAGGCTTAGTTCATACTCTCATCAGTCTCGTCTGAACAGTCGTCATCCTGTTCTGGCTTAATCATTCTGGTGACTCCACACTAAAGGGGGAAAGCATTGGACTCGAGTTCCGCTCTTATCAGATCTCATCAGCCGTTCATATGCTTGATCGTGTCGAGGTTTGAACTCCGGACACCTGACATGCGAGGCGAGCGTTTTACGGCTAATCTACCCGCGCACTCTGTACGCATCTGAATGTTCAAGTATGAACAGGCGAACGTGTTCACGCGTGAGCGACGTGATTGGTACGCCCGACTCCTCAAATGACGACCCAGTAACTGTTCTGGTTGTGACGATCGAGTGATCCGGCTGTCAGGACTTCCCAGTCAGGTAGCGCCACAGACGATTGAAACCCGCTGGACGGCTTTTGATTTCTGTTGTGGGATTTGTGGGATATGCTGAGCTCTAATAAGAGCGAAACTCGAGTCCAGTGCCTCCCCCCTTTGGTGTGGAGTCACCAGAATAATTACGCCAGGACCGGAGGACGACTGTTCAAACGAGGATGATGTGAATATGAACAATACATATTCCGCAAACCCCAGAAGAGTGAACGCTTAGTTCGCGCCACCATTACACCACCCTTAAACTGGAATTTTGAGACTGAGTCATTATTTCACATGCTAGACTAGACCTTCCTTTAAAAGCTAACTTAACATGCTTAGCCACACGATAAATTTGTTACTGTGTTACATTTTTCAGGTAAGTCTTAAATGTTTGGTATTCAAGTGAGGTCTGTTCACAGTGAAATTCGGCGACGATGATTGTGGACGCAATTTTCCCGAAAAAAAACCTTGTTGACTCAGCGCCCAACGAGAAGTAAAAAAAAAAGATAATCGTTCAGCTGTAACATCCTTTCGGTGCCTAACTGCCATGTCACCCGAAGGAAGCACGAGGGCTGGGATACTGCCAGGTTGTCCAAGCCTAGACAGGGGAAGTCGAGAGGCAGAAGTCGGTTTCGAACCACAGACCTTCGGGTCAGTAAACTTGCGCTCTAACCACTGAGCCATCTCGCTCCGAAGCCCAGCGAACCTGCCTTCGTGGCTACAACAAAACACGGAATGACGGAATGCGAAAAATGTCCTGATACCAAAACTTAACTGGCTGCAATGAATTCAGCTAAAACCTACTTTGGCAATTTGTGATTTATTAAACGTTATAATACTTCGTCTCGATCCCCATTCTTAGTAATCATCCGAGAAAGCAGGACGTAGTGGGGATGCGCTCCACCCAAAAATACGCCTCATATGTATTATGCCTCCTTGGTTTCTCATTTGAAAAGCAGCTTTGATGACAATAACCGTGTTTGTCGTTCGTCAACAAGTACACAGGGCCAGACGTTTTCAATAAAGAGAAACTGTGGTTGCATCTGGAGGTCCCATTTAAAAATTCCTAGTGAATAAACACCTCCGAAGAACGATTTTTTGTGCCAAGCCATGTGGAATTCAATTAACGGATGGGATTAAGGTAGACCGTAGGCGTGCACCGTAATTCTAGAAAAGATCATTCAATGGTCCTGGTTACTGCAATTCCTAGACGTGAAGGTTTTAGTGGTGCAATTTTCGTGAACAGGGAGCGCTGTCACTAGGTCCAAAATTTTGTTGTCCTAATCGTAAAAACAGTCAGCTCGAGCTCGAAGTCCAATCTGAGGGTCTGTATGATCAGCTGTCGTCTGAACTGAGTGTAGAACAACTGAATTCAGCGTTAGTCAATTCGCGTAACCAGTACCTCGGCTACAAACCCAGACCCAAATGACTTTTAACGAAGGAACATTTCGAGGCTCTGGAACGTTTACAGCAAAATGACCAAGTTTTACTGCCCAAGCTAGATAAAGGCACATGAACTGTCTCGATGAACAAATCTGATTACATTGCTAAGATGAATACCATCCTCTCAGACAGATCCAAATTTAAGAAAATGGAATCCTTGAAATACAAAACGCATGTGATTGAACTAGCGGTGCCCAAAATAGTAAGACGTCTTAAACAATCCGGGAGCATTGATGCCGATACTTGTGTGTTCGCCCCACTGGCACAACAATCCTTCGGCTTTGTCATCTCCGAAAAGCGCATAAACCCGGCCTACCTCTCAGGCCCATGTCTAATTCTCCTTATCATGCTTTGGCTAAATGGCTTGTCAGTCTGTTAGAACCAATCAGGAGAGAAGTGTTGACACACTCACTGAGAGACTGTTTTGATTTCGTCGAACAGATTAAAGATCTGAAGGTTGATAAACACTCCATGTTCTCCCTGGACGTAGAGTCATTGTTTAATAGCATACCACTCACTGAGACAATAGACTATGTTTGCGAGTTGACTGAGTCCAATGGTAAAGGGATCTTAAGGAACTACTGCTCCTCTGTACCTACAGTGTTCAGTTAACTTTCAAGAATCAAATTTATCGACAAAAGAAAGGGGTCGCGATGGGGTCTCCTCTAGGTGCCGTGTTGGCAGATGCTTTCATGATCAAACTGGAGACTCAAAAATTAAACGCATTCATTGCACGGTTAACATTGTATTGTCACCGCGTGGACGACATTTTCGTACTTGCCGACGAACCTATCAGCACAAAAGACGTGCTAAGCAGTTTCAATTCAGCCCATACTAAGATCAAGGTTACTATCGATTCAGAACAGAACGGACAGTTACGCTTCCTTGATGTCACTGTTGAAAAGAAGACTAACGGAAGCATAAAACGCAAAGTCCATAAAAAGCAAACGTAGAAAAGTCAGTATGTTTACTTCGATAGCTTCGTTTCGTTGCAACAGAAGCGTAATCTAACTAGACGCATGACTGAGAGAGCAATGAAGATATCCTCCCCTGATGTTTACAAGAGAAATTAAAGTTCTTGGGACGCACATTCCTGCAGAGCGGATATCCTGAAAGGTTCATACTCAACACTATGGAATCCGTTAAGCCAAAACCTGAGAAATGTTCTGTTGGAAAGAAGTCCGTCTACGTGAGGTTCCCATTCAAAGGTGACTTGGTTGCTGAACTAATTAGAAACTCTTAGAAACTCTGTTGATACGACATACTTGGCTGCTAATCTGTGTTTGAGCTTCAACTTCAGCCCCACTATTAGTTTCCGCTTGAAGGACAAGTTGCCACGTTCTACCACCGGCTTTTCTGTGTACTCATTTGTATACTCGTGCCGAGCATCATACTTTGGCCGTACAAAAAGGCATTTATCGGACAGAATGTGAGAACACAATCCTGTGACTGTGGGTGGTAGTTGGAAGAAACCAGGCTCAAGTGCGATTGCATTACATTTGACCGAAACCAGTCATGTCATCAACAAACAGTAAGCCTTCACTATCATACACTGGGTAACTCTGAACCGATCACGACTGGTACGATCTAGACAATTATCGATCTCAGAGGCAATTGGAATCCGACTGCTGGATCCACAACTTTGCGTCCAAAAGAAACTTGTACGACCCCTGAACCTGAACTGGTCTGTGAAAAATCCGGCTGACATCCGGCTGTCTGACATTGGCGTCACTTACTGGATTCCGTGACCCATTGAACTACCCGTCATTCAACCCCCCTTCATTTGATTTCCATTTCTGTAAAGTGTATGTACCCCGATTTCATCCTTTTTCACGTGATTTCTGGTACCATCTAAACTTGTGATGTATTATCCAGGAGGAACAATCACAGAAAACAAGCTTTGTTCGCTACCTTCATTGTTCTCAAGAATTCTACCTATGTTTACCGGTTGTTGAATATCTAGCAAACCTGCAACACTAACTTCACTCTCTGTTTGGAAATTCCATTAGTGAACAAACAGCAGACAAACTGAACAGTTTATAATCAAGTTATACTCTTTCACACACAAAGAAACAACTAAATCAAACTGACAAAGGTTGTCTCTTTGTAACTAGGCTAGGTGACTTGTTCTACACATGCGTCACGCGTGCGTGAACATTGTGAAGCATTGGGTGGGTACGTTGTTTTTGTTACTAGCTCAGAGTGTGTCAGACCGTTTATGACGAGCGGAGTGAGCGGGGTTTTGAATTATTGCCCTCTTACCACTTCATCAAACTAAAAATTCTACGATAACAACACGTGTGTATGTGGTGCCCCACGGAGTTCTTCAGCTGAATACCGCCCGCGCAAAAAAGCACATTCATCTACCAGTAAGATACTAATTAGCGAAACCTCTTCACCCAGCAATGAATCTTCTGTAGTTGGAAGAGTTTGAGGATGAATTCTAAACTTTTTGCGCTGTTTTTGTTACCGGCATCTTTTTCAGGTACCATAATGATTGATTATCTCCCCCCTGTGTAATGAGGTGTCACAACGGTGAGCTTCACAAAATAACTTTGCTCATTTTTCCGCCGGATTTATGTGGTTTTTGTCACCCTTGGTTGGATACAGCATAAATTTATTATCTTGATCAACCTTGCGTGCAATTTACCCATCAAATCCCTGTTGAACTTTCAAAACTCGAAGATTACAGAAACGGCCACCGGAAACGCAAAAGCGTTCATAAAGATTTTAATGAAAAGCACACAATCGGAAACCAGGCATCCAGCTTTGAAAAGGGAAGTTGAAACAATGTTCATTGTATGTGTAAATGAGTCCAACATAGCTCAACCGATCGATAATGTCCAAAAAGGGTCTAGGCTCGTTGTTTGGAAATCACCAAGCAGGACTAGTTGATAAGCCACCCGACAAGACTGATGAGAGTAAACGGCTGGGCTATATGCCGAAAGCCGGATGCATTGCACAAATCTGATCTGAACATGCCACTAAAAGTTCTGGTAAACGATTGTAAGCCAAGCAGAATGCCACTGAGAATTTATTCCCCTTGGAAGAATACACACCCGTTCTGAAGATGAAATCGCGTCTTCCAACCAGCTATCAGCTCTCATTTTGACGAAAAGTGATCATGCTGGTAGCTCGTATTACCTTTCTCGCGCAGCTAAAAATGACCATGTAACACTGAAAAAATTGAGAATAAAAACCTGAAATCTGAGCAATTCACTTCTATAATTCCTTGGATCTAGGTCGTAAAATAGTTCATTATATTTACTAATATTTGATTAACTAAGGTGGTTTCCTGTGAGGCTCAAGTCTTGTAAACACTTACGACCAGCTACCATGTGTAAGGCGTATTGTTAGAAAGCAATCGAATATTTTGTACAAACCCAGTTTACCGACAAACCTCATATCGTCATTTCGTAGACGAAAAATCGGATGATTTGAAAAAGTCCGAAACTGCACCGTTCAGCCGGGTTTTTTGGACCTAATGAGGTCCAGGTGGCAAAATCTGGATGCTGCTATCCTAGCGTCACACACTAACTGGTTGTCCAGGAGTCCCTTAAAAGTGAATAAGTATAAACCATTCCCCTGCTGTGCAGTCAAACAATATTTCACAACTCATTCCTAAGCGTTCTACTCCGGATCACAAGTACACATTTTATGTCTCACGACAGTCTGCGCAGAATTGCGGTCCCCATCACTATAGCTATTCAGAAATAGATCAATTATGTGGAGCAGTTCATTTGCCCGAATCTCATATATCGACCAATATTTCGGCCAAATGGTGCATCTTTTTCCTAAGTTTAAGCCGCAAAGCGAGGTCAATAAGATGCAACTTTAAGTGAGATCAAACAATGATCAAAGACTTGCAAAAATCTTAGATGACCAGAAACAGTAGTGTAAACAGACGTGAAGAAAAACGTAATGAACGTCACAAACCAGTAGTTTGAAAAAGATTTTCATACCCTTAAAAACGCATGTATCATCTGGATGAATGAAACCGTATTACAATCGAAAGAAAATTGAAAATTATAATTGAAAGTAAACAAGCTGATTGCCGGATAAGTCTTAGTGAGGAAAAAGGAGAACGGGCCGAACCCCTTGGATGCACTGGTTTAGGGTGAAACTTTCCGTTTGAAACGGATGCTAACAACAATCCTTCAGGTACTTAACATTTCCTCTGAAGAAACCTTTGGGTGCATAAAAACAAGAAGAATATGTGATATATACCTGACTTTACTTAAGCGTTTTCAAGTAATTCGCGCCCGTATTCTGACCAAAAGTCCTGAACATTCAAGGTGACCAAACTCTATTCCTGTTGGGTAAATTTTACAAACCCCGCAGCTCTCAGATTTTTTTCAGACACAAGTAATAACTTTACGGGTACTAAATATCTGAAGCTGCCATTGTTGTCACTGAGCGAAACCTTTGCAAGGAAGCCAACAAAATTTTTGACTTGGTGAAACCAGCGCAACTGCTTTGTTATCACACCTGTGACCACACTCCGAATAATAGATATACTACCATGCCTTGGTTATTTGTACACGTCTGTGATCCACGAAGTTTCAGTCCTTACATTTCAAGCAGACTGACTGCTAGGAATCCGCCCTTCCTCATGGCTTGAGTTTCCCACGTGCATTTCTATTCATTGTATTTTGGAATCCTTAATGTTCAACCTCTTCAAATTCCCCGGTTGTTCCGCTAAATCAAGCGCACCTCCTCCGTAAGTAGTAGAGGGCCAGAGATTTGCTTGCTGTATAGGTGGAAAATACCTTACCTGCACGAAAAGCCGCTTGTACATACAATAAGAACTTGGTTCAAGTGATTCAGTTAGGTCGTGGTGAATATTGGTGATGTAGGACTACCTTCAAGGATGATGTAAACGTACCTGTACAGGATCCCAAGATGGTAAGTTCTATCATGGGTTGTTGATGGGAGCCACGTAAATTTTACATGTAAAATACCAAACTAAATTTCAGACTCGCGAGGCGCCACCACAAAATATCTCATCGATTGGGTGGCGTCCTCCAAACTCCGAGACCTTTAGCGGGCTGGTAACTTGGGTCAGCGTGTTCACTTTTAGTACTCTCAGTCGTTTTGAGCCTAGAAGACCCAGTGACAAGAGATTCTATTTGAAAACGAAACCGATAAACAGGGAACGAAGAAGAAACATCTAAAAGAACGCGGTTTAAATAGGATACTGAAAGTGCAGACTTGTGACTAACTGAATTTCATCCAAAACGGTTCAGTATGATATGCCGAAGCTAACCACGAGATAACATAAACAATAGTTCACTAGACAGATGAATAAAGGATGCTAGTTCGTTAAACAACTCCGGCCAATAGCACCACCGAGCGTGAGTGGCTGGCTGTTTAAAATGACGCTGTCGAAACCGACTAGCGGACTGGGTGGATGCGTGGTTAGATCAAATAGACTGTCCCTTGAGGCGAGCCCATTCTAGTTCTTATTGTATACAATTGCTTTTGCCTCCCTTGGTTCGACCAGGGGTGCTTCTCGAACGTTCCGACCAGCAGACCAGCCGGATTTCGAGGCTACTGACATAGTCGAAGGGTGAAACTTCCTTTAAAGCTCCTGCGTCCAACGGCTTTGGATCAGTACGTTTAGGTGGGATCCCGATTTCTATATGGATTTGATAAACGTCCATTGCAAGATATCGGTGAATAGTTCGATCAAACCATCTCTGCTTGCTCTGGCCGGAAGATGCGCAGTTATGTGGTAGATTTGGAGTCGACGCTCAGCGTACGGATAACGGTCAATCAAAATACGACTTTCAATTCCTCCTAGGTAAGGGCTGCCATGAGACTATACTAAAAAAACATTTTCTTTAAAGTCTGTGGATTTCAAAGTAAAACTTCAGCATATACGGATTGATCAAGTTGAGGACCTCGCCAGTACCCGACGTAACCCCAAAATCTGAGTCAGAGAGCGCAAAATCCAAATGAATTGAATCAAGGTTATCGAGTTCTACGGTTCAGTGATCCTAGCGCCGGCTGTGACCCAACACCCATTTGATCTACTAGCAACAAGACCTCTTGTTGACTGACCCATTCTGCATTACAAATTTATCAGAATTGTAACTTGGCGACCTCATGTAACGCAGCCTCTGTGGCAAAAGTGAAACACTGCCAAGGAAAATATCCACTGATTTGTTTCCGTACGCATCCTGCTACGATTGATAAAAGTCCACTGTTGTGATAGTTCACCATTTCTTTTATTCACTTCATTCGAGTACGTAAAACATGTGAGTTATATAAATAACGGATGGAAGCAGTGTTTAGCAGATTTATTCAAGCCATTTGGTGACTCTTCGAAGTACATGCACTGAGACAGATCAAAATACCGAGGTTCGCGCGTGCCTTTCGACCGAGTATTACCTCTAGGAAAACGCATAAACGGAGATGGGATGTTAAAGCGAAAAACAGGTAAAATCAACAGCCAAGTAATTGCCGATTTACAAAATTATTTTGTGACAGAGAAACAACGACTACAGACTTTGCGGGCCAAACAACCACCAAGACTTTCAGAAATAAAGAGGATCTTGTTTTTGAAACCAATTTGAAAGTGAATACCAGGAATTAAACGAATAAAACTAGCAGGGGAATGACAGCCAACTAACCTAGTCTAGTTTGAAATCGTAAAAGGTCATCACAAAACGTTTTTTTTTCAAAAATAACTTGGACCAACCTCGAAATTCACTTATATATGGTTAGCATGCTCGAAAGCAGAAAGCTGCTTATTCGACCAAATGGCACGGTGGTAGGGGCGCATACGAAGAAAAAATGATCCATTTAAAATGGAGTAGAATAATATAGTACATCCGGCGATTGTGGGTTTGGAGGTTATGGGCATAGATGAGACAGCGGAATGCTCATGTTTGTAGACCACACGCATGGTGCGTTCATTAAACACAGTGATTTGGTGAGCCGGGGGGGGGGTAGAGTTGATTTGTTTAAACTGATGTATCTAAGTTTACCTTCCTCTACTTCCGGCAATTAATCAATCCAATTCGTATCTAATTTTTTCGGCGTTCCACGGTTTTTTTAATGTTCTTGAGTCATTGCATAATGAAATGGTATTTTTTTACACAAAATGAAATATTCCATGCAGTCCAGCAAAGGAACATTGTATTACCTTGGTGGGAACACAAGATCAGTATTGCTAAGGTTCGGAAGAAATAACTCACCCACGGTGGATGAACTGATCACACTCCATAGGTTGCGCTGGCTTGGCCACGTGCTCCATGTGCCAGTCGACCAAATTCCTCGAAGGGTTCTTTCCGTACAACCGCGTGAAGGATGGAAACTAGCCAAGGGAGGTCAAACAATGACTTGGCAGCGAAGTAGGAAAGACATTACCAGCAAACTCGTCTCTGATGGTCATTGCTGTCTCCCTGGATGGAAATCCGTAGACGCAACATGGCTACAGACATAGCCAGAAATTGCCCATTCGCGCCCTTAGTGGCGCTCATGCATCCAAGCTGTCGCCTTCACTGCATAGCTCCTATCCCAATCTCCTCGGGGAAAAGTCTACTACCCTCCCTGTATTTTCGCAGCTACCGCCTCAAATGAGTAGCTATGTAGCCCATGTCTCCACACCATCGGCAGCTATAACCACGGCAAGTGAGTGGTTTTTACAGCTGAGCGATGATGATGGTCAAGGATTAGAAATCTATAGCAAATGTAGGATACAAACTCACCCATAATATGGAAATACGAAAAGACTATAGAATAATAAGATAGACAAAACACCACTTGTGGATGAAAAAAAGTTCCAGCTGCCGAAAATTCACGTTAGGAGAATTATATAGTGATATTAGTGGTTTTACGTCTTTATCAATAAAACAGCATGTACGCACACCTTTTCACATGGGGCCGGCAGCCAATACGAGAGTACGAGTCTCCAACCTCTCTCGACAAACTAGAAGTCCTCAGTGTTAAGCATTGGATTTTCCAGGTTCAGTTGTACGCAAATGCAACATTTCTTATAGTTTTATGTTGTCATATGTGCACCATCATATAATCGCACATGCAAGCCTGTATGAATTTACTGAGTCTCTTCTCAACGTGGATTTTTCGTCCTTTTCGTCCTTCTCAAGTGCTGCTCCCTGATTGTTCTTGCTATAACCGCACCTCATGCCCACAGCTGATGCTTTTCGGCTCCCTGACAGGATGATATGTTTCGTTGACTTACTGATCAGGGTATCCAGTTCACCATTTGCTCTTATCCAAGGAATCTGAAACAGATGTCGTTAACTGCCTATTGATTTAATCCCTGTTAGTAGATCTTTTCGAAACAAATCGCTATGGTATAACTACAAGGCCATATGCAGTGTTATAAGAAGAAGGTTCGAAACTGATTATCTCTCGAGGTAGAATCTATCTTGACCCTGTGCACTCAGATAACAATCGTACGCACATTGAGCCTGCCACGGTCTGCTCACGTCACCGCTTGGCAATTAAGCAAAACGATCGCGGACTGAAAAGTTTTCAAACTTTTAACCACAGACTCTAAGTTTGCCCTGTTATACTTGTATAGACTGTCTGTTTTTAGTTTTGCACTCCTTCTATTTAGATTGAGCAGAAGCAGAGATCACAAATACACCAATATTCCTCAAATTGTTTTCCAACGGCTCTCATGCATGAATTAGGAATTTCGTAGCAAGAATCACACGCTGCTATCCCACTATTGAGCTCGATCCGTGCCGTAAGGCAGAGACGCGTTTTTGGCGTGCAACTTCCACCAGATTTTCTAGGAGCTCATTTAGACTGCTCTTCAATCAGTGCCATGCGTTCAATATGATCATTTTCATCAATATCATCACCATCACTATCAGCAATGCACCTGCATCGAAGATGGATTTCTCCACTGGCATACAACCAATGAGGGAAAAGACCCTAATAAAGGGCCAGAAGAAAGGAGAGGGGTGAAATTTTACTGTAGAAAAGACCCAATGTCTCCAGAGAAAACATCCAACAATGAGGCGCCAACACCTTCCAGAAAATAAACAGATTTAATCGCTAGTTGGAGCAAGATCCGGTCGGCGGGAATAGCCCAACGTCCTTTGAGAACTTCACTTAACACAACCCCAACACAACAGGAGGCAAGGGTTAATTGGGCAGTCCTGTCAAGTAATTACAGCATGCTCGCCAGTGGATCAGACTGTGATGAGTGTCCTTTAGGGTTCCCAACCACGCACAAAAAGAATCACGCGTTACGCGTTAGCATTTGCTGGGTCTTACTTCAAGTGACCCGAGGCTTTTTTAAAAACTACCTGCCAGCTACCCCGAGCATACCTTGAAGAAAGTATTCTGTATTGAAGAAGTACCAAGTGGTCTTACCACTGACCGTGCATACCATTTTATCGACGCAACCCTTGACATCTAGCCAAATGCCATTTCATACTTATTCCAGTGGAAAAGCGGAGTTGTTTTTCAAAAGAATGAAGAATTCATTGACCTTTTGTCAAACCCTCACGATCCGATGGCTAGCTTATTACATTATTCGACTCCATCTCGCCGATGCCAAGAAAACCAAATGTTATGTTCGGTGCGCGGTGATTCAATCCCACTGAACTCACATATCTTTAAGGTGCACTAACCCTCCTCACAAATCTATTAAAACGAGATCATGTCAATTGTTTCCAACCATTTTTCTATTAAGTTTCCTGTCCCTGGAGAACTTAACTTCGATCCCTTCCACAGCTCCCCACGCCGGTCACCGCGGATAGTATACACAGATTTTTGTAGGTTATTAACGTCCGAACTGCCGCTTTGAACGACTTTAGTTTAGAAGTCGGACAAACGCACCGGTGGCTCCCATAGAGCTGAAAAGCTCGTTAAATTAGTTGAACTTTAATTCAAACCCGGAATTCTATCGAACCCACGAGGTAAGCGTTGAAGGTATCTTTCTGCTGTGAAGAACAACAACTAGTTGGAGTTCTCTGGGAGATAGGCCTTGAAATTTCTAAACCTCCTCAAAGCTTCCAGGCTGTTGTTCAGTTGTTTTTTTTCCTTTCACTACTCCCTGGTTCAAGGCCGTTTTCCGTTTTTGCCACACCGTGTCTTAAGTTTAAATGAGGAAAAGTGCGAAGACCTAAGACCTAGAAAGTATAACCAGTTAAAACAGACCAGAACAATAGGGCCTGTGAAGTGGAGACACAAAATGAGCGATGAAGTTTTTTGATACATGGTAATTGAAACCCCTTTCAATCAACCTACCTACTGAGTCCCACCCGATTTACACAGCCCTATGAGCAGAGGATTGTCCGCCTAACCGTAGAAAAGCAACGGACAAGCATATCAACTGGCAAGATCAACCGTACGGCCACCGAGTTCGGAAAGTTCAAGGTCGAATATCGTCCGCATGCTGATCAATCAGCACATAAGCCAATCAACTGGAACAACATCCAGATAGCCACTTAAAACTAGAGGTAAGGTCCTGGAGATATAAATGCTTTTGTTCCGGCAACAGTGAGAGTTTCAATTCACCGTCCTTTTGTTATTCTACTGACAAATGATTGCTCAAAAACCAGTGCAAGAGTCTGTTTATCATTCTTTTATTCAAGTAGGAGGGGTAAACTCTACAGGAATAGTAGCGGCTGAAGTCCGCGGACAAATTAAACCTCCAGCCCTACGGGTTTGCACCTGTTATACTGCTCATTGTCACGTGAACCACTCCTTCGTGCCATATATTGTTAATTCAGTCGCTATTAGGATTACTTCGGAGAAAGCACTTCGGTAGAGGATCAGAGATTTACTGGCCAGAAAATGTAGTCGTCACACACGAAGGAGACCTCCGGAGGTATGGGAAAAAGCAAAATACCACAAGTAACTTGTTTGCAACATGTCCTAGAAGAACGTCGTAATAAAACTGATCTGTAACGTCAACATCTCGCAACCTATACCTGCATTTTGTCCGGATGGAATGGATAATGGGGACCAATTTTTCCTATTTGTTCATATTGCTTGCCTCCAGTGGGGTTAAAACACTTTTATATAAAACATAAACTTCTATATTTGTTGTAGATGGGTACTATACTTTCGACAAAAACGAAACCGATCGTGAGTGAATAACTCCATGGGCACTGACGTGACAACGGCTGAGAAAACTGAATGAACCAACTTACACACTCTGATCTATAAGTTTTAAACTCAGACTGTAATTTATGTAGTATATTTTGATTCTAAGACGGTTCAGTTGCTCTATTGAAGAGTGTGTTTTTTATTTAAAAGCCTTTTTATGCTATAGGTGTCATGATCAGTGTTCCTTACATCAAGTGAAGTCCTACAAGTACGTAAAAGAGGAATTACGTTAAAACTGTGTTCTTTAATGTCCTCTGTATGCCAGCATGAGGTCAAAACAACAGCCTAAAACTTTCCTCCTCATCGTTTAACGTTCTTAATATTTTTCGATCGGGTTTTTGCTTTTGAACACGGCAGTGCGCATGAAACATTTCAGCTATGTCGTTTGCATGGTAATATCCCAAGTACGAACCTGGGTACGGCTAGTTTTGCCCACGCAAACTCCCATATGTGGATTCTTCCTACAAATAGTTTTATTGATTCAGCTAGTCTTACCAGAAAGTCCGGTACTTAAGGGAAATGGAATAACACAGCCACACAATCTATTTTCAGAATCCAAATACGGTTTCATACTTCCGGTTTCTGTGCATCTGGATCTCATCACATAGCACAGCTGGATTCACTACCTTCACAATTCTGAAAGCATTCCTAATCTGGACGAAAAGGTTGCTTCCGCTGATTTACTCAAGTGCTTCAATTCTCACCCACAATAGGGGAGATCTGGAAAAAAATTCTACGCGACAGTGGTGCTGGGTTAAGCAGAGTTAGTAAAAACATCCGGTCCGGAAGGTATCAAAACAGCACTTTTGGAAAAGATTCTCACATCCAGGAGTGTGACGGGAAAATAGTTACAGGTTCAAAAAGCAGCTTTTGCAAAAACCAATGCTCAGAGATAAATGTTCAACCACAAAAAACGTGGTATTGCCTTTGAAAAAGGAACTTTGTTAATTTATTATTCATTGAGCCCTCTGGCAGTTTTTTTTCAATTGTATTCGGTGATTTTTCCTGAATGACAACTTCTCAGTTCGTCCAGTTTTTCCACTCATTCGCCCATCAGAACATGTTACGATCCGCTATTTAACGCGACATACGCCACGGGTTCCTGCACTCAGAATTTACCCAGTGTGTACCGTATATTCACCATTGACTATAGCAGGTCTTCCAATAGCTTGACCCAGAAGATGAAATAATTTAGACTCAATTTACGTTAATTGTGTTTCCCATGTAACTGAGGTTGCGGTCAAAATTGACAAATGATACAGTCAACAATAGGAGCACCCAGGAACACTCTAATTGGACTGACACTTATCCCCTTTTTTCTGGTTTTAACGTTACTCTTTACAAATTGTTCCACAAATGAAAAGTAAACGCACATTTTCCATTTGATTGGCTGAAACCCACACATCGTTTCAAGAATAAACAACCCCATGGAACTATTAGAAATCAATCAGAGAAAGAAAGGAGCCTCGCCGCAAAACCCAGCGATTAAATCTCAGTTCCTCCCATTTATTTTATAGACAATTTAGCTTGTCGCAGTGCAGAATTTTGTGTTTGAACTTATCAGTCCCAATGGCCACGCGTCCTTTCTTCTCTTTGACTGAGTTAGCCAAGCCGTCCCGATTCACTCATATCCCACTGTGAGTCAATAAACAGAAGCCATTGTCAGGGAATGAATTTTATCTTTCGCTATTTTCTCAGTTTTCCACTTTTTATCTTGATGTGACACCGATCCAAATAAAATCCTGCTGTGGATCAGTCTATTTGTTTGGGATAATCAGTTTGGTAGAGATCAGAAAACAAATAGATTATCTGTCCGGGCTATTTACTTACGCTTCACCCTGTGGCATTCGAAGCTGGTAAAGTAAATAAGCCAGACAGCAAAAAATCTCATAGCTATCTGTCCGTCCCAAAAAATTCCTTTCATTTCATATAAAGAGTTCAAAACAACAGGTTGATGGAAAATCGCGTTACGTTCCAATCCGAAATTGGCGAGTCACGTCGCATCAAGTTCAGCTAGAAAGCAGTATTTGGAAGTTCATGCTGCGTAGACTTGCGATATAAATCTTGCATGAGGATGCCATAGTTGTGTAGTTTGCTGACTTCGAAACTGTCACTGGGATGAATTACAGTGGAACGTGGAACGTTTTTCCCCCTGTGATAGACAGGGGAGATAGATAGATAGGTTGCTCCCAAAACTCAAGAGATCAGAGGTACAAACTTTTTAGAAAAGTTATTAATACTTGATAAGATGTACGCAGCTGCTACTGACGCTCTGAGGCAACTCAGTTTTTATGGCACCCCATCAGAAGAACGTCAAGAAAACAAGTGCGTCTTATCTGATGTTTTTTTGAATGAATCCGTACGACCTCTACGAACATTTCCTGCTCACAAGCGTATGCACAGGGAGAATAGATACTTTGATGTGATGCCGACTCTCACTGGATTGACAAATTGCTCACCAAAGAAGACTTACTTTAGACCACACTCATGTGCGGCCAATCGTCGGGAACAGAAATATTTTAGATGACATTGAGAGACCTAATTGTGTATGAATATTTCGCGTTACTCATCTTATTTGTTCTAATGGTCAGAGATCTTAGTCGGCCTTTTTGATGCACCAGTGATTCGAACGGCTATTTACTCATTTATTGGAACATTATAAGGCTAAATGGAGCTAGTGCTCGGTACCTCAGCGATTTGCTCATGAATGAGGAGTTTCACTAATCCTTGACCTGGGATTAACTATGTCCAGAATTCTGGATAACTATCACTCTACACCACCTCATTCTCCAGTATGATTGGGTACGAGTGGCTGCAAGTAAACAAAACTACACATGAACGCAGTGTGTTCTTGCTTTGTTTACAAGTAAGTTCAGCACGACCAGATTCATTGAGTTTTTTTAGAGCGATTGTAATATCCCATGGACGAAAGTACCTCTGTTGGTCCAAACAAGTACTTGATGTGAAACGCAACATTGATCCGTTATATATATATATATATACCGTTAAAAAACGGTTATAACTGGTCAGCATTTGGACTGATTCACTGTTTACTTTGTAGATCGAGTGTCCAATTACTGCACAAGAATTGAAATTTGGCAACAGGATTAAGGTAAACTCGGCGACGGTTACAGCGGGAACGTTCGCTGCACCCAACATACATACCTGAATCTCCGTGTGTGTACCACCAAAGTTCGCTTAGAAGTTGGTAGAAGAGGGTAAAAAGGATATAAAACATGGCTGTACAAAAACAGCGATCCATTTTCTTCATAGCGCGAAAAATGCCCACTTAATATCACATAGTATATCCTTCGCATCGTGATCTTACGAAGCGTGTCAGTAAGGTTGTCGCCAATTTATAGTTTTAACAGTAACTTTATTTGATCAACCATTTGAAACCAGGCAGCAAGCTTGTTCATTCTATCTCAGTCTGATTTCGGGTACTCACCCCTAGGTGGTCTCCGTAGTCAAACATCAGCTGACCATTAACGCTTTGGATAAGTATCTTGACGGAACAAACACCCGAGGTTTGATAAAACGTGTGTGTGGTTCACTTCAACTTGACCTTCGCAAGCGTGAATAAAAGTACCCAAATTAGTGTCCGTTCGGTGATAAACTATTTTTACAATGATTGCCAGAATTCATGGAACGCGATGTTGCAAAAATTAAACTAACTAACCTATCTCATCTGTCACGGGCACGATACATTCATCCATTATAGGAAGTTACTGGTAACCAACAGCGTACGAAATAGTGCTGTTCTTCGGAAGATATTGCAAGGTCAAACCAAGGCTGAAAATCCAGTTTTAAGCAAAGCCGCTTCAACAAACCCTGCGCTCTTGGGCGCACGCTGGGCGTGTACCGATGATGCCTCCACAGTTGGTGACGAAACGTCTGCTGGTAGACTGTCAAGCTCAGAAAACAGAAACGGAGAACAACAACGGCCTGTTGTGACTAGATAACACGGTGAGAAATAAACTGACCTTTACACAGTACACTACTCAATAACTGAAATGTCAAGTGTAAGCCATTACTTCGATGGCATTATTCCTTTTCGACTTCACCAAATCACTTTCACGAAAGATCCGCATCCGCTCTACCGGTGGAGATACCACAGCAGCTGCATTAAATATGGCTGTATGTTTTGTTGCAAACCCCAAGTCGTCAAGAAATGTGGGAGTAAATGGAACGAACAATGTTCACGAACTTTGAGGGCACTTCTCTTTGGTCGGGAGTATGTAAGAGAGCCGGCCTATCTACGGAGTTAAAGGTTTTTTGAACTCAGTAAAAGCAGCCAAACTAGGTCGGAGGAATCAGCGTCGATGGTAACTTGACGTAATCTAAGTATACGGTCGGTGAACATTTTTCTGGTCGAAATTCTGCTCTGAGACATTCAACTCGTGTGTTTGTGTCAAATTTTACATAATGATTGTAACCATGTTATCACTGGGGTATGACTTGCACCACTGTGGCTGGAATGAACGCTTTGGTTGCCCCGGGATTTGAGAACACATTCGTGTTTCCGAATTGATTTAAGCAACCTTGTTAAGGGAAAACACAAAGATTTACCACGATTCATCTGCGTCTTGATAACACTTTTGGGCAGAAAGGTAGTAATAGTAGATTAGGACCCATTTAAACTTTCAACCCATGTCCCGAGTTGGGCTGGTGTAAGACATGAGTACAGGACCAGATGGTTAGCTGTGCTGTTGTCGAAAATATTCAGCCAAGTGACCAGGTAATTGATCCTTGTTTTCCTTCTCGTTTGTACAGAAACTTAGTTTGAACACACAGGTGCACAGCTGGGGGTGAGTGAAGATATTTCATGGCTACAGTTCACTGGAACTAAAACGCTGAGGGCCTGAATAGTGTTCTGTGGTACTTAGCCAGAACCCTTCGCATTCAAAGCAACTGAATAGTAATCCGGGGAACTGCATCAAGATACCGAGCCAATAACCATCCGACACGTGGAACTGAATCTCCGTTATCATAGTGTTCGCTGTACGCACAGGACCTGCTCTATGACAGCGACAACATATAGCAACAAAACCTCATTGCTACCTTCACACAATGTGTGTATGAGACACATCGCCTTTTATGAAACTGAATAATCGTTCTATTTTTGGCTTCATTTTTTACGCCTCATGACGGAAAGTCAATGCCGTCAATCCTTCTGTTTATGCTACTAAAATTTTATTTATTACCATCTTGACCGTTTGATTAATAATGAGAATTTATGCGTTTTCGTCGTGGGAGAGGCGAGATGATGAAGTAAGGTTCGGTGGATTCAGGAAGTACAACGTAGAGAGAAGAAGTAAACAAAGCCGAGGAGCCCAAGCGAGAGAGAGAGCGCCAATAAATTGGAGCAGTGACTGATAGGATAAACTAGACGACATTCGAAGTAGAAACAGAACGTTCTAATGCATCTGAACTCATATGTAGCATACTCAGCTAGAACAATGATTGTCAGGTGATTAACACGATGAACGTATTGCACTCACATGCTTGAAGCGCCAAAACGAAGGAGAGTGAGAAATCTTGATTGGCATAAAATTAAACGGGTACCAGAGCTCGGAGGAGTTTTATATCATTGAAGGACCAATCTTGGGTAAAAGCCAAACAGCCACTGAAAGTGGGATGATATAAATCATGACATTTGTCTTTGGTGGCGAACCACAGAAGGACGAAGTGAAAAGTTAGGAATAATGCTGAGCGCCAGAAGTTGTGGGAAAGAATACCATGCAAGTAGAGAGGAATAACTCTGGTAATCCAGACGGTTCGTACAAGAGGTAGGAGAAGAGTTTTATATACAAACAAGACCCTGTTCAAGATCCATAGAGATGAGAAACATGAAAGCACTTAACAGGCAAGGTAACAGCCTGAGCGGATCAAGCAGAAAGGATTCAAATTTTTGGCATGACAAATAATGGCAACATTTCGGTGTAGGACGTGGCAGATTATGTAATGCTGAGATTTCATTCTGCATCATGGTCTAGCGGAATTCATTAACAGCTTCAGGAATTACCACTTGAAAGAGTCAGGTTCCGTCATCATTAGTTCTTGCCGAATAGCAGCTGACAGAATCCACTTTATAATTTCGGTCGTTGACCTTGTTCACGAATAATAGGCGAGCCGAGTGTAGCAAGGTTTGTTGCCTACATATCAAACATCTGCAGTATTTAAATGTTAGAATATAAATTAGTGAAAATTGATTTTGTTGAGATCTCTTCTTTTGCCCAGTGCACTTCGAGGGATAAAGTGGAGTCTGCAGTGTGAAAGCTGTTCGCGTCACGATCGATTGGTCGCAGTGGACAGCGGCCACGTGATCACACTGTGTAAGATTCAATGCACGCACAAACGCTTTCTGATTGCGTAGATTTGTGTTAGTGAGGGACTGTTCATTACCTTAGCTCTGTCCAGATGTTTATATTGAACGGATCGTGGTAGATAGGTAGGCGCTTGATATAGTATTCGGAAAATGCTGTTAGAATGAAAAACTTGACCCGTATCAGCCAAGTTGCTGACCACTACGCCAGGACTAGACCTCCTTGGTACGGTTGTCAGACAAAATGGCTTCTAAGTTCTCTTGACCAACTCCTTTGTCGTGTGTCATATCTATCTTGCTGCCCACCAGCAGCAGCCCTGAGCGTGGGTCGGCAGCTGTCTTGTTATGGGTATTCACTTCATGTAACGTATGGTGAAACCTAATTTGATTTGGAACTTACAGAACAAATGCATTTCAACTGCCAGGCTGTTGGAAGGTCTACTTGAAAACCGGATGCAGTTGCAGTCAGTAGGCATGAGTATGAATGACAATCCAACGTGACGGTTACCGGACTTTTTAATACATAACTAATTTGAAGAAACAATCTCACAAAGTCTCAATTTCCAATCGAGATTTTGTTCCATCAGTGAAATAAATCTATGATGAAAAGCCAAGGAGCACTACCTAGCTGTTTTCATTCCTACTTGGAATTATCGGCAGTGCACTTCTCACGAAACTCAGGAAGTTTGAAACCTGTAATATTCCGGCCAGTAGTTGAAAACTTAACCGGTCGGACTTGAGGAGCTGAATAGCTCTCACTTGACCACATGATATGGTGTCCATGACTTCGGGGTAATCGGCGCTATGTCCTTTTTAACTGACAGCCAATCAAGCTAATCCAACAAGGATGAAGCAGCTGTACAGTGATCTTCGGTCTTCAGCACAGGTTGGCCTCAGTGACAGGGCGAAATCCCAGTTGAAAATTACATAAGCTCCTCACTTTATGATCAAGGCCTCGATTGCCTGGTTAATAGCTTTGTCTATGCTTATTCCCACTACTAATCCCCTTTTGGTTTGGCTGTTTAACCCAAATCAATTTGTATGACGCCAGTTTGTGTTATGTCATTGAAGAAATACGGTGGACTAGTGTGGGCTGTACTAGATAGCGAAAGATCCAGAAGTCAGAGAATTTCCAATTTTTTTCATTTATTATATTTGGGAAAGTGTTCCCCAGATCCTTTTGAAATTCAATTGTCTTCCTCCAGTAGCTTAGATAAGAAAACAGGCAAATTGTATCCAGTGCACGAGAACACATGGTATAGACTGGCGGGTAAGGATAATAGGGACACAGAAATGAAATTGTCAACCTGTTTGGTCTCATTAATGACGAAGGCAGTCGAGTGTTGAGTGTCCTAAAATCTGAACACATCCTCATATTTAAACGTTAGACGTTCAGAAAAATAAAGTGTACGGAGATTAATTAAGATAATTTGACGGTGTCATGCTACACTAAGAACCATGTGGAGTGGAAAATTACTACACTTATATGTGAAACTCTACAAGAAGAGATATGTTGATAGCGCTCACATAATGAGGGTGGACAAACCAAATCGCCGTATTCGTAGACGTTGGAAAGATAAAGTGTTCATTTCCATCCTGTGGGCTTGCATGTACTGATAGGAAAAAGTATGGTTTTTTATCAGCATAGCTGTAGCCCAAGTCCGGATAAATTCAATGAAAGCGATGCTGACCTCAGTCTGTTCTGGATAAATCACTCAGTGGTCCTTTTGTGCCATTGGAAACAGTCACACAACGTGAACCCACTTTGTTCCTACTTCCCTTGATGCACTTTGAAGTGTTTAAAAATCCTGGTAAGTTCTAAAGTGAAGGTTATTGTGGTCTGCCACAAACTGATTTGTCTTACTTACATGAGTCGGACCCTAAAAACGTTCATCTACAATTTAGTTTGTCTGTCTACTGTGGCAAAATACATATCCGCAGGCAAAACATGTTGCCTACCCTTTAGTGGTCTTTGCAACATGACTGACGTGTTCACAACGGCTGATAGAGTGACGGATTACTGATGCCATACAGCATAATGCGCTCTCAGCAGCTTCCTGTCTGTGTCCAGTTGTAAAATAATACACCTGTGTATGAGGCGCCCTTCCCAATTATGGTGGTGTTAACACGGGTGTCGCTTTGAGAAACATGAGCAGCTTCACTATGAGTGGTTTCCGTCCTCCTGTCTTCTACAGTGGGACTGGGTGAGAAGGGCGTGATCTTTGTTGTTAGTTGTAACGTTTCAATTAACGTCCCTCTTTTGACAGAGATAACTAAATGAGTTCCAGAAACATGTTTAACACTGGGAACAAGCCCAGTGAGTTCATATCACGGAGTGCTCATTCAGATACATAGTCATGTGAGTCGGTGTCACTCCTACCGATAATGCCAAGCACTCACAAATAGATAATTACGTGACAAGAATATTATAGATTGCAAAGCGAACATTTTGTTCAAGGGTGAAGGGTGTTTCAACCACTTACGGTGACAGTAATCCATGAAAAATTGATGTTAATCCTATCCCATACCATGCACTAATTGTGGGACTCCCACTTGTTTCACTGCGAATCATTGAGCAACGTACACAAAGTCCCTCATTTCGGTCCGCTAAATGAACCGTGATAACAAAGCATACTCAGTGGAACATGGGAAGGGCACGAGGAACCATATTTCCTTCGAAATTACGTGTCATCCTCTATTCTAAAAACTAGGGGTGCTTATTTCGACGAATGCTGTTATTTGCATACCAATGTGGTTTTCACGGGAGACTCAACTGAATAGCTCATTTACGATATTCCTCAACCGAATGCGCTGCATAAAGACCACCACATGTTTCAGTTGGTATGACATCTGAGATATCGCGGCATATTTTTACAAAGGAGACTACTCACAAGGTTGCTGAAAACTCTCCGACAGCCACGACCGGCTTCGCCCTTCTTGGGGCTCATCAGGTGGGCACATTCCCCGAGTTTCCGTCAACCTTGTGTACTACTTGAACCCTAATTTGGACAGATTTCAACAAATACTCTCATAAATCGGAGATTCACCTCAGTCTCCCGTGAAAGCCAAATTGATATGCAAATGAGACTATTTGTCGAAATCGGTCCACTTTGGGTTCACGTAGAACAGAAGTTTGACGGAAACTCGTAGGAGTGGAAGGCGGGAACCGAACCATCACACTCTGAAAACAAATGAAGTAGCTCGTCTACAACAGCCCGGTCCCAATTTAAGCCAACACAAGTTTCAAGACAGAGTAAAGTTGATTTTGTGTTGTACGGTGGGAAAAATGGACAGTGAAAGTGTTAGGTAGCCTCGAAATACACAAAGAAATATCGAGTTGAACATCATTAGAATTGCTTGGCTGAATACTTTTTGACCGCTGAAGGAAAGGAAAACCTCTCATTACACCGCAAACCAGCGCCATGGTAAACAACTTAAACAGCATACTAAATCGTACACGAAGCAATACTGCGAGTGAATTTAAACTCGAGGCTTGCGGGGAAACAACGTCTTCAGACGAAAAGATATAACAACTTTGCAAACCTATCAGTGAGGTGGCAGTCTTTCTGGACTAGAATACAATGGGTTCTGTGCAATAATTCTGCATTCCGTCTTCTTGCAAACCGTTGCCTAGAATTTTGTCGTTTCTGTTGTTGTCAACGATCCAAACTGAACATAATGTACACCTGTAAAACAATATTAAGGCTGGGGAAATCGAACAGGATGGGATGCGAACTTACGGTACTTTCAGAGAGTCAGCCAATCTACAAACCTTGTCGTTGTCGTACTGGATTTGGTTTTTCAACACTGGTATTAGTTTGACGCCAATGTAGGATAAACTAGGTGCGTAAACATCACGTAGTGACCAAGTGTGTGTTAGTATTCGAGAAAGTTCTCACTGGTGAGGCAGGCGGTGAACTTCAAAATAAGGATAAAGAATATTTCAACAATTCTGCCTCTTGCTAGCCTAAGTAATGCCCATTTATGGCACGACAGCTTGCCCACAAACTGCTAGTAGACTTGTGCTTCGCTTTAAGTGGAACCCATCAGCAGGCAGGCTCCAGGTTTCAAATATGCAAACTATCTCACTTGTCCAGCAAGACAAATGACACAAAGGAATGCACTGCACCCCGAAATTTCAATTTCCTCTTCTTGTTGTCTCAACCAGCTTGTGAGCAACTGGAGCACAAGAAGCTGGCGAATTTTCGTTTTTTAACGGAAGGGCAAACGTGATACATTCATATGCCTCGGAAGCAATTCAGTATAACATCATGGATAGCTTATGCAAAAATTATCACAATCAGTGGATTTGGCCGGTGTACAAGACAGATATATTGCGGAAGTATGTCATCACAGGTAAAGAAGTATATTTTTTGGATAAGTGCAAACAATTATGGTTGTCCAGCTATGCACAAGCGAATGTGCTCCATGTATGGGCCACTTAAAACGAGCTTAAGCACCGGATCCAAACAACGCGCTTTATTTTCGAGGGAATTGTTGGTAGCTCAGGTACTATTGATGGTCGCTAATGCGTTTTCTAAGGTAGTTTTAAACCTTCCATCCCCGATGCCAGCGCTGCCGCTACCCTTTTCGCCGCGACATGTTTTTATGACAACTGGCTTATTCCAAGAAGTATATAAACTGTTTGGAAGGAGACTTCCTTTGATTTTGTAACTGTTACTGACCTTCTTCGTCATCTTCATCAGTCTGAAGATTGTAATCGCGAATAAAAGTGTCTCCTTGAGTCTACATCAATGTCCAGACCTTTGCATAAAGCACAGTAGTCTGATTCGCGAGGAACCGAAAATGAATTGCTGGAGCACCTAAAGGCGTACAGCGAATACGACTGATTTCCGAATCAACGCGCTGACAGCAGTCTAAGAAAGGCATGAAAGTCTGGAGACACTCGTGTTTCAAACTGCCGGTAGGTTTCTCCCAGTATCTTGCATACCATCTTTTTATTAGGTTATTTATAGGTTCCATTGTCTCTATATCGGGCAGCTCACTTTATGCTAAAGCATGCGTCCGATGGACCATGAAAAACCAGCTAAGTATGATACGGTGAGCCTCAACAACGCAACCCATCACACGATTAGCATGATCACAAAGTGACACACTCCCGGCTACTATCTGGAGTGACCACGCGCTCCTTTGTCGTGCTTCCTACAGGGTCGATGGCATGCTGCACAGGATAGATACGAGGGTTGCTCCGTTCACTCCTCTCCCCATCTAGGTAAAAATTAGACATTAAGCACATACAGAGCAAAATGCCTCACAGCAAATGCTGACAGATCCGAGTAAACTTAATCCAGCCAGAATTCGAAAACAGTTATATGAAGGTTTTTTATGTTTGTCCGTCTAAAATATCTTTTTCAGCCAGAACGTTCTACGACTGCGGGTTTTTGACTTGTTGTCTAGCACAATACCCACGTGGTCCTTTCCGTCAAGACAATCAATAATGAGGACGCAGTGAATGAAAAGCAACAGAAAAGAAGTCATCTAAATAGAACTTCAGAAAAACGTTTCCACAAATACATATCAATTTGGTTTCGACTCACATGGAACCCACCTGAGTCTCTCGTTTATGACGTTCTTAAGAATTTTCATGAACCTCATGATTAGTGTATTACGTCTATTACAATGTATCGTGATATTTCTAATATCGTACCAACCGAAACCTGAGGTGGCCTGGTGCAGCACATTCGGTTGCGTAACATCATAAGAGATAGATTAAGCTGGGTTCCAGGTGATTCCCCCTTCAAAACCAAATTAGCATGCAAATGAGTGTATTTGTCGAAATCAGTCCTATTTGGGTTCAAGCAGAACATAACGTTGACAGGACTTCAGGGATTGTGCCTACCTGATGAGCCCCAAGAAGGGCAAAACCGGTCAGCGGCTGTCAAAGTGTTTTCAACAACCTTATGAGTAGTGTCTTACGTCTATTCAGTAAAAGGTGTTCAGGCTTCACACAAAGATTGTGAACAGTCATGACGCACGTTAACAGCACACATGATTTATAACGAAAAGTTGAACATTGTAGGCATAATGATTATAATACTTGATTATTTTTCACTACAACAAATAAACGAGTTCGAAAGATATTAGGTTTTTCAGCAGAGGGTGAGAAAAATGGAAAAAAGGAAGAAACACTGCTTTGGCGAGTGTTTCGACGTATAAAAATTTGCCCTGATATATACGTCTACGATACACCTTCCTCAGCAGTGTAACTAGTCACTGTTCGACTAGAATAGGGAGGTTTAACCTTGGTTTTACAGGTAAAAAGAGAGAAGCTGGATAGGACAACTAAAAACAATTTCGCCTTACATGTGGTTACACTATGGATTGATTACTGTGACTTCCATCTCAGCAATTTCGTGATAAACAAGGTATATGTTCAAAATCACACTGTTAAAAACCTCTATTGTAACAAACGACCCCAAATGGAACAGCTCTTCTCTTAAACTTGCATCTGTCATTTGAAAATAACATGAGATTCACTAGCCTTAGAAAGCATTCCATTAAATCATGTGCACTAGGCCAAATATATGTAGCTAAGCAACGGTAGTCACCTAGAGTCACCTAGAGAAGCTCACAATAGGAAATTTGAAAAAAAGGGTACACGCGGACAAGCACACGGTGAACGGCTCTACAAAACTCCGGGCCGTTGTTTACCCTTGTGTTAGTCATCCATCATGGCTGTTAACAGGTGTTTGTATTTAGAAAGTCGACTACCGCACACGGAGCATGCAATCATCCGTATATTCAGAGCTAACGTTTTCAAGCCATTCGTCCACTAAACTGATTGTTTGTTAGTACCAAGTGCCACCCACTTCGTTCCGCACTAGAACATCTTCGCTTGTTTTACTCTCTGTTCCACAATTTTCAGTGTATTTCCAACCCGTTGTGCCAGAGTACCAAGCTCAATGAAGATATGATACTCTAAATTGCCGACTAATACACCGGAAGATAACCTTACTATCGTTAATTGTTTAAGAACATGGTCACAAACATAAAAAGCAGATGCAGGCGATGGATATGGAAGGGTTACAGGAGAATATTAGATAAAAACAGAGAAGCGTCGCATTCAAATTAACGCCACCAACAGTTCCAGTCAGACAAGATGAATCCCAGCCTATGTAAGGTTTCCCAAGGACAGTGGACTCCTACTCACAGAGTAGGAATCAAAATAAATATGCATCGGGACGCTACCAACACTGTGGAGTTGAAGTCACCAAACGGATGATCGATTTTCGTTTTCCCAGCTGAAGCCTACTTTGACATTAGTGTATAGAAACCTTTGTTTGTTGGTTTTCTAAAACATAGTAAGCATGTGAACTTCACTAGACCTATCTTCGCTGGATTTTACTGAGGTGCGAAGCTTGTAGGTAGTCATTAAACTAACTAAAGGTTTAAAGATCAACTTGATAAATCTGTAACTACTTCGGAGATAGCTTCCAATTCGCTGCCTAAGAAGAACATGTCGACAAATTGTAGCTCATGTTGCACAAGTTCCACAATTACGCTTTAATGAAATGGAAACATGATGTGCAAAATATTCTTTATGCTTGGCCATCGAAAATCGGTATTTTCTCGGTAATTTCCTTTCGGAGATTCCATAAAAACTCAGAATCTATCGTCCCAGAGAACCGTTCTTTCGGAGTTCTTGCTTAAAAAGAGGTTGGCGACACGGTATCCATTCGTTTCACCGAATCACTTACCTGTTAGCCCGACTGGCCCGCTTGGATCGAGTAGTTTTGTGCATACATAACGCAGATAAAGCATAACTATACGACTTGGAAGGTACGGTTGTTTTCCCTATTGCATTTTTACCACACTGTTGTCTTCACCATTAATGAAAGGCGGTTATAATAGTGTTTTCCACCTTGTGAAAAGAAGACTGCTTTGCCGAGGCAATTTCCTTGCTGGCTTCTGAAAGCTTCTCGAGTTCTATGTACGATTCCATCTGTACTTTGAGGAGAGCTTGTCATATGAAACATTCAATCATTTTCGCCTTATGGTGTATCAACGTTATTGCATGCGAAATGACAGTTAAAAGGAACATTGATCCAGAACCTGTTACTGAGGCATTCGGCTCGTAGTTTTGTGGCAGTTCGACAAACAATCCTTTTGTCGCATCAGTACCTTACACTCCATGATGAGGTTAATTTATTATTGGAAGCATTTCCTAGCCAACAGTGCACCATGCTGAACCTCAGCTGTTTCCAGTTAGCACCGGCTCAGTTTGCAAAGGAATGTTTGTCTTCATACATGTTCAATTCAGCGTTTAATTCCGAAGTAAAGTTGATGGAAATTTGGAGCCAAGGAGTTCCAAAAGGGACAAAAATATTTGTCAGCTGTGTAGAGTTTTTATCAACGTTCGGATTAGTCTCACCAAAAACGTTCCCCCTTATTTCGTCCAAAGTTGACAGGTTATTTATTTACTAATTGTATTTGTTGTATTTATTTGTTTATTTATTTAATTACTTAGGCGGAATAGACGTAACATTAGAAAAACCATTCACTGGCTCTGGCCACCCTTCGGAAAGGTTGCGTGGTCGTAGGGCTAGTTGTTCATTAGCTAAAGAGCTAGCCTAAAAAGCCATAACAGCGACAAGGCAGAGTCCATATCGCCAGTGCTATTCAGAATGATACCATTGGGGGCGCTTCTATCCGCGGTTTAAAGGAGGTTGGTCATGCAGGCTCAGTGACTCTGCCTTGTACAGCACACTGTCCGCTGACATGGACGCGCAGTCGTTACTGCTGTTGGCGTAGATAGGCAACCCACCGGTCTATTTCTGGCTTTACACCGAATGTAGCACCGCTGTATCCATCGAAAACATGCCGTCTTGATTTATTCTGCCCAGACCAATGACCATGTAAAAGTCTGGATTCATGGTTGATACATGAGTTGTTCGGCCGCGCTGAGAGAGTCCAGTCCGGTTATGAAATTCAGTTGTACAAATTGAGTATACTGCGACGTCTTTTCTGTTTTTTGACCCAAGTGGCATCCCTACCCTGTCTTGGAAGAAAAATTTCTAAATCTCATCATAACAGTTCATCAAGGGACAAAACAGTACGGTACTCGAGAGATTCTTCTGCACTTGAAGCCATAATTCCTGCACCTACTGTTAAAAGGTTCCGTGGGATAAGACCGGACGAAGTAGACCTATTCAAACCCTGGCCTTTCATTCTTTTAAACAGTTAGCGTCAATGAACCAGAATAGTTCAATACTCTCTGACTCACCTACAAGAGGGCTGTTTTAATCTACATAAAGACGTTACGTACGTGTTTCATCAGTAGTGCACGTTGCTACACTGGTGTCAAAAAACAAACACCCGTTGGCCCATATT
>SJOL01007826.1:118626-161231 GCA_004794785.1 Opisthorchis felineus | reverse complement strand
CATGTTTTATATTCTGAAAGCTCAAGCTCACAATTGATTTGTTCTTTAGAAGTACTATACATCATCCATGCAATACATTCAGGGCTAGGGAACCTCCTAGAAGCGGACAGTTACGATGGCCTGGAATCCCATGGCGAACAACCTGCCCATATGCTGTCAATAAGCAATAATCGTGTGAATTTAATTGATCCATAGAACGTAACCGAATCCCACATATTTTCTGATAAGAAGCGCCACCAATAGGCTGCGCACGACATCCACTGCTATGCGGTAACGCAACACAGGGATTCATCCTGAGGAATAAGAGAATTCTGGGCTATTCCATAGGTTTCGTTTCATTAGTTGGAGCACACGGCAACTGGTGACTTATAAAAACATTGCTTTGGACGCACAATGAGTTCTGATCTCTCTTTTGGGCCATCTAGTAGTGGATAACCGTATGTTAACAGCTCAACCTTTAAAGCAGATTTGTAGTCCGCAGGACCAACAGTGAAGTTAATTGCTCTCAGATTGCTACGAGTTTGATGCCTGTTACATTCTTGGGTTGATCTGCTAACATAATTATCCTAAAAAAGGTAACGAAATCGGTCCTAACAAGCACCCAACAAGCAACGGTAATCAACTGTTATGTACAATCGCGGAGTTGTTAGCTAGATTAATGCTATATTAATCGTTTACGGTCATGTTCAACTGTTTGCATGAATGCACATCTCAAAAGTTCCATATTGCATCTTGAGTGGTAGGCTCTCTTGCTCTCCAAATGGATCTCTATAGATTTGAATCAGTGGATTTTAACAAGCGAAAAGTCTTAGATGCCAGTATACTCTGTTAACATGTGAAATTGTTTGAGCTACCAAGTGGTATAGAAACTTTTCACAGATATCAGACATCCCTATATAAAATCATTGCAAGGCTGACTCAATAATTTGTCACTGTCTCGTTATCCCTCAGAACCAAATAACGATGAAAAATCTCGTTGCCCAGAAACAAATGGAATTCACGCTTTTTCATATTAAGGGAATTTTTTAAGCTTTCGAATGAATCCTCTCTGTCTGAAGCTTTGCCGTCAACCGAAGCATGTGCATAGTAACCGGCATCTCAAACGATAGACAGATTTCAGCCTGAATTTGGGAATGTCTTATGCCTGGGGGTCTTTTCCAAAAAACTCTGAAAAACACGGCACTACGGATGTGATTCCACCAGCTCGACCATTCAAATCACGGTCATTCGCCGTGGGAAACAATGGGATCAGATAACCAGATTGAACGATTGCAGACGTAACTCGAGTGTGAACAAGTCGCTAATTGGAGATTGTAGCAATCTCACCAATAGTATACGCCTCTTCTGAGTGTCTGCACCGCTGACAACCTGTAGTGAGAACTAGCCCAATCCATCTGTGACTTGCTGAGGATTAACCATACTACTTGCGACAAGATAGGAAAGTATGAACAAAACATTCAAGTGTGTCTAAAAATGGAAGGAAACGGTGCTTCCAATGTGTTCATTTCTGAACGACAGAGGAAAATACCCAGCACACCATTCAGGAAAGTCACCGGAAGCTACCATTTCAAAACGGTCCATGTTCTCGCTTTTTCAATTTTCGCTCAGATTATGGGGAATACAAAAAAAATGAATCCACCCTGTTTTCCCTGTGTGCGTATAGATTTGTTCGGTGTTTTATTCATAGTCGCGTAGTCTGACACCTGATAAATAATGTTTCAACCCAATGCTTGTAGTTCTAATGCAGTCTATTTCCTTTAGGCATTTCCCATCTTGGCCATCAATCAGACCAGGGCGAACAATTACGAAAAAGGCACGCTTGTAAAGGTAAACCAGTGAATGCATAACCTTTGGATGCCTTTTAAATTGCTTGTTGATTTACTTTTTCAAGGCCTTCTAATCTCACATGACTAAAGGGTGTAACTAGAGATTTTAAAGAGCAAAGTTTAACTAGTAACAACTAGTTAGGTAGAAAACAACCAGCCACCATCCTAAATAAAGTTGTCTCAGGGGTTGTTCGTCTATTTGTTCTTTTCCACTTTCCACGGAATCCTTATAAATTTTTGATTGAACATTTGTGATGGAATATCTTGGCGTAGCCTGTTATCTTGCCGCTGATTATGGGCTGCTTCAGTGGGATACGCATGTCACCTGCTCTTCGTCGCAAAGCACTTCTCTCAAATTGAATTCAGTCAAAGCGGGCCAAGAGACCTTCCACACCCGAGCTAGATTATCAGCTTATCCTCTCTCCCCCCCCCCCAAATAATCAACAGTGACCACTGCCAAGGTCAAGTTGTCTTCATCAATTGCTCTGGAGTTCACGTATTCTTAGATCTGCTGTGCGACGTTCGCACGGGAACCGTATTTTTAAAAATCCGGAGTCTCCTCACAAAAATTGAAAAAATCACTCTTGCACTGCCATATTCACAATTTTGAACTGTTCGATCACAGTCCTTTGACTTTTTTCAAAGTCGGATGTTATAGTAAAACGTCTTCCTACAACGGTTGTAGGCTTTCTCTTCATAGAAGAAACTACTCACAAGGTTTTTGAAGAGTCTTCGACAGCGCACTGCTGAAAACTCTTCGATAGCCCAACCTTGTGAGTAGTTTCTTTTATGAAAATATACTGTGATATCTCTAATATCGTACCAACTGAAACATGATATGGCCTCTGCGTAGCACATTTAGTTGAAGAATATCATAAACGAAAGTTTCAGTTGAGTCTCCCGTGAAAGCCAAATTGATTTGCAAATGAGTGCATTTGTTCAGGCAGTATGCCTTCCTTCCTTATGGAAATCTTAATAGATCGATACATTATAACTTGTTCAAACTCCCTTTTCAATAAGATCTTTTACAATTTCCCGTACTGTTTTCAACTGAACTAACTCACCCACTCACTGAGAAGTGCTGAAATACGTCTGTACATTACGCATTTGCCCACGAAACTCCAGTGTCCCGAATTTGACTGTGATCGACATGGTGACACTTTGTCTCCGTCATCAGTTGCTTTAACTTGGACTTGACCATTGAAAATGGAAAACAAACAGAAGAAAACTCAAAACGTTTTCAGCACACACTTTCATGAGCATGGCTGAGATTCCTAGGGTGTCTTTCTATTCGTTTTTATTCTTTCGAAAAGGCTTTCGTTCTTGTTGACTTCTAGACACCTCTCCGTCCCGGTCGTTATGACTACTTGCAAGAGGATAGTAAAAACTACTGAAACCTCAGGGCGCACGTTCCCTAGGAGAAAACCTAAGCCTCCTTTTGGCGGTTTTTCCTGAAAGAGATTTTGCTACTGATCAGGACTGCTCTTTCAACTGCTTGAGCCAGGTGGTACGTCCTGCGCAGTTTATTTCGGGTTTCCAGCTAGGGAGCAGGTATGTAGGGCGCGTGAAGCAAAATACTTTCCTATACATGTTTAATCGATTTCCTGGACAGGGTAATTCCTACCTTTAACAGTTACACTCTGATTTAAGTGTCATTAGCACCGAAGTCGACTGCTTGCCAGTGAATACCCGTCAGTGCGATCCTACCTGGAAAGTCAGTCACAGTTTCCACTATTGTAAGACATATGCACAAAGATACTCTTATCTTGGTATAAGCTTTCATACGACGTAGGCTGTTCCTCATATTACAAAAAGCTTGGCTGAACCACTTCGCGGTCTTCTTGTAGACGTGCAGGTAGGAGGGGCCCTCGTCTAACGGCTGCGTAAATCTGACCTCTGAGATCCCTGAAGTTTCGACCGTGTTGACGAATAAAGAGGACCTCTTCTCTTATCGTGAGGTATCTTGTCAGTCTTTGGAAAGGCTACAAATACTACCCTCACTAGTGACCGCTTAGCATAGAATATGTCTAGGAGTTCCAGGTAGTCTGAGTGGTTCTGAAACATTAGTTTTCGCTAGCATTTGCACTTCCACTGCACCCATGAGACAAAAAGCAACGCAGGCTTCTACATTAAATAAAAAATCTGGATGTAGATTTCCCAACCGAAGTGTTATTTGATAAGATCATAAAAGCATGTAGAACTTATTAGTTTGGCCATAATTGCTTTCTTTTCAATGTTTTGTTTCAAAGCTTTCAACATCTGGAGGCGTCTGGAGTATCTTGTGGTAACTTTCATTTTGTTTCTATACGGAGTATTGGGGGTTGGCTACTCAAAGTCAAAAGACAATCCACTATCACCTTCGCCTTGTTTTTGGCTCTTCAGGTAGACTGAATCCACGGAATCAGAGATAATCAATCTTTGAGGTAAACAGCACCTTTGTCGAGTGTTTGTTATTTTAATCTCGTGTGCATGATGGGAATGTTGATGCTGTAGTCTCAATGGATCCCCTCGTAGACAACAGCATATTAACATTCCCTCGCATCAAGTGCAAAATTTACAGAGTTTCGGTAGTTGCATCCAGTATGTCCGTTTTAATCGAACTTGGCAAAACTCTTCCTTGAAGTAGCAAGGTTTAGAAGTGTGCGAACATTAATGAGACCAATGAATCTTCAGATCCAGTATTTTCGTCATGTACTTGAGCTTAAGAGTGAACATTTGATCAAATTGCTATTTAAGCCGGTGATTGTTTATCTTCATTTTCGCGGACTATGGTGACATGATGAGCTCTAAACATGACGAAACCTATAATGAGGGTCTGAGGACTATGATCAGTTATCCCAAACTACTCAATTCATAAAAGAACTTATTTTATTATCTTGACAACAGAATCTCAAGGCAGTTTGTACGCTGAAAACTTTTGGAAGAATATCAATGCACTATTAACCACGAGAGATCTCAGTGATTCTCCAGCAATTTCACCATACTTTTGAGCTAAAAAAATCAATCTTTTGATTTGTTGTCACTCAATCACTTCAGTGGGGTAACGTGTAGAAGTTGGCACTTGGCGTACGGTTTCTATGAAATGTCTTACTTCCTCTTCTTATACATCCAGTTGTCGTGTTATTTGTGGATGTTATGTAATAGTCTGAGACGTCCTCCGACAGCATCGGGAAACATGATCACCAGCTGTTGTCTTCTCGATTAGGTTCGAAATTTTTGGAAGCAAATTGCCAAGCTGGGCGAACAAATCAACCACTACCTGATTAACTAACGTGGCCAACTTACAAATATTCCGATACATTACCATCAACCTTCCCCATAGCTCGGTCAATGAAAATGGAAGCAAGACAACTGATCTCCCTTCTGATCTTATCAACTGCGTAAAGTAGTGATACGCAAAACTCCATCTCGTTTCTTTACAATGGGTGTTGAACACGTTTTGACCCTCGGTCATTGGAAGCGGGGTTGAGCAGTACACAATGGGACCAAAATGAACTAGTATTAGTATTGATGAGTAACATGTCTTGGCCCCCGAGCTAATGAATATTATCCTCAGAGGCAGCTGTGAAATGTCAGGCAAACCCAGATAAATACTGAGGTTTCTGTCGGATTTATTACTGGCGGCCGTTACCTGTTCTAGATTAGATGGAAAGCTTCTTGCTTTATTAATCGGACGGTGTATATCCGGACTGCTATGTGCTTGGAATTCCTGTCTTTAGACTCAAGTATTCAAACCCAGATTCAACTGTTGGGCTATATTTGACTTACGACTAAAATTCTCGGTGACTTTTAGACGTCTCACTTGTTGTAAAGGAAGTACTTGAGCCACGTGCTTCAGGTAGTTCCGGATCAATTACAGGGAAGGTGTTCGATAAAGACAGTTGAATGGTTCGGAAAAATGTTATCACAGTTGGGTAACATTGTTACGGTTGCTTACGGTGCAATAACTGTTTCGTTCCCACTACTGTGGCCTTTAGCGCGCAAACCATACACCTATCTAACAACCTTTCGTTTACCGCTGGTTTCTATAATATGGTTTGTTTTGCGGACCGCGTAAGGAAGTCTACGGATGCACTCCGTTTGATCATCTGGGAAAATGAAGTTGTTTGATGCAGCACATGCTTTTCAATAATTTTGCAACTCCCCAGTTCGGCCCGAGTACACCTCTCAGATAAAACTATACGATCTTGTTCAGAGTTTCATTTGTGGCATATTACCCGAGTGGTTTCCTGAACAGCGCGATCTCCTTCTTCGCGCTGAGTTCCTATTTAACTAGTGGTTTCTCGCTGAACGGTATTGGATATTCTCTTTCTATCAGCAGCACCGCCACTACCACGTTTATTAGACTTCGAATGTCCCAAGTGCGATTTCCTTGTTCTGTGTCATTTATGCGTTCAGGGCACGCTTCTATCAGCTGAGATACACACCATGCGTAATAAAAAGCACTCCCTACAATGTAACCTTTTCGCTTGTGTTGTTCTCATCTTACCTTATCTCCTTGTAAATGAAAATAGTGGCTTAAATTGATGCATGCGGTAGATCTACCTACCCAGTCCTAGTTCATAACCGACTTTCAAGTGGGTACTTCGGAAGTACGAACGAACGACGGGCAGTTTTCGTTGCCCTCCCGTTTTTGCATTTTCCAGTGGTACGTGCCGAAATGCGCACCAGGAAACCAGCTTATTTGGCAGTAGAGCATCGAATAGAATCCCCCAACATCTGGTCGTGAACACTGCGGCCCACTCCCGGGACTCCTAGTTTTCCATGTGTCCAACTTACGTGTTCTGTGCTGCCCAGATACACAAATATCCAAACAACGTTTCTCGCTCTCTAGTTGGGACTATTGGCCACAACGAAGTCGTGTTATTGGTTCGGTATGACGGTGTCCTCTAGACATGAAACAATTAGCAGCATAGTAGTCTAGTTATCCCAAAACCTCGTTTGGTAAACGTGTGTGGTTAGATACTATTTTGTAGTATCCATGTAGGTATTTTTCAGAGTAGGATGGTTTTTGTGTTACATCAATTAGGTAGCATCCCCGCCCTGAATGGAACCGTTTCACACTAACACTACTTCGAGTGGAATGCAATAGGGCGCATTCGATCCGGTCGAATGATGGTGGAAAGCTGGTTAACCGGCCTCCGCTTGGTAGTTGTCCGTGAACAATATTTAAATTACTGGATACCTAAGTGACACACAGGGTCTGTTTAAAGCCGAAGGTATGAATGAAGCCGACTGGATAAGATTGGAATACATACATACAGAGGCCCGTTGATAAGCCGTGGTCAGTCTGCGCACGATGGCTCGATAGACTTTGGAAATACTATGGACAGAGTTTTTGCACTCTGCCTTTTTACCACCACGGGAGGGTGCTGTCGTGAGAAGGACAAGTGGAATTATAGAATATACAAGAAAAAGAGCTTAGGTGGTACATGTAAAAGTAAGCAACTGACTCCACACCTCACAACTCCCCACTCACTCCAGAAGTCATCCGCTATCTCACTAATCATATCAGCCACACAAAGCGCCCATAAGATTGGTAGCGTCATATCTGAAGAAGCAAGACGGTAACACTGATAATCCGTAGAGATTTGTATGGACGGCCACAGTGTCACTACCGTCATCATTTTTCACGCAATACGTTAGCTGTTTCCCAATGCTGCAGCTCTACTAACACAGTCCAGTACTGAGGACAAGTATTGGGCGCTGAAGATTTATGGAAAAAGCTAAGTGGTTGTGCAAAAGCCGTTGGCATTTGCCGGCTATCTTTTGCTAGAGCTAAACAATGTATTGCGCTCCGAGTCATTCCAAGTCTGAATAGAGCTCTATGGATGACTTCTGAGTGGATACCTCTGATTACTGGGAATCCGCTTCAGCATTAGCTCACTGTAATCAGCTTTCAGCTTTTGTTTTGACATTCTTTGCGTATTTTTCATCACTAGCAAGAGCTGTGAACCAAAATACCTTCCATATAAAACAGGGTCACTACCCAATCTCGCCTCAGTAACTGATCCGTCACGAAGTGACTGGACTTTATCATGATTTGCTTAAACCAGTAACCAAATGAGCTGCGCTAGAGAATGCTGGTGCAACGTCCACAGAGTCTCTCTTGTCAGTTTGGTCAAAACAAAGTCTGACCAAAGCAGCCTTCCGGCCCTCCATGTTGGGGGTTGGAACAAGCGTGGCAATTTGTTCCCTAAAATTTTGGCTACCCGAGTGGTCTTCAACCGACCACCGCTGCTGCGCGGTCAGGATTGTGGGCAAAAGGCTTTGGCTGAGTAACCAAAAGGTTCCCCCGTCTATGTGTGGATGCCCTGACAGTATCTAAGTCCACATACAACCATGAACTTTAGAGATATGGGAATTGATCAAAAGTATTTTTACTTATGGTAGTAAAAAACAAATAGGTTTATGTGATTCCAACTGTTTTTCAACTAATGAAGGTCATTCACGGTGATCGAAATGTTAACTGATAGAAAAACTTGCAATTATCGTCCTGCTTTTCAACCGCTAATCACTCCGAAAACATCCTAATGTTTTTATTTCATACGAACATTCGTGCAGTAACCTGAGAATTTGTCTTGATTTTTATCCAGAAATAAATGGAACCAGAGACCTGAACCAACGCACTCATCGGACTACAGCTATTAAGTACGTTTTCACGTATGTTGTCCAGATTCGAGACCGTAAAAATATCACCAACTTATGTAGTTGTGCATACTTTTGGATGGTGACTTATTAAAAAAGTCATTCTCTGATAAACCATCAAGATAGACTGTACTCTGCTAAACACCGTCCTTAAGGGAAGACTCGCAATACTCCGTTGCCAGTAAAGTGCTATATTGGACTTGTCTTTGAAGTGTCGGTAATGCGCGCATAGTAAATCCCACGAGTGTTGTGATATAAAATAACCAACTGCGTTTTCTCTTCTTCTATGTCGTGATAACATAATTTGGCTAGGAATCTCACTCGAAGTGGGATAGCCTACCCCCCAATAGTGCCGGCCTGAGTCATTCAACACACCTACGATTTATGCACCACATCAAATGAGTCAGCCACCTTTCTCGTGCATTTTCGAGTTCCGATGCTTTGATGATATCCAGGCGGTAGAATACCAGTAAAAACAACCTTCCAGGTCCATCGAACCATAAAAAACATTTTACCGTCGACTGCTGTCACCCATGAGTTGGTTTTAACCAAGTTTCAAGCCATTTACAGTTCGCTCCGTAAGCAGCTGGCGAACTATCCCGTATGTCATTCATCCTTATCGAAGCCGATAATTTTATTTTCGTTCGATAATTTAAAAAGTATGGCTTATTTCCTTTGACAATTTGACGCGCTGCTGGCAATACACCTACATCAGTCTGTAGAAAAAAACAATTCGCTTAGTTGTCATTGATTTTAAGAGTATTTCGCGTAACAGTTGCTTTTTTATGATGGTGTCTCAAGGCACTTTGTATGACAGTGTAACTTAACCGATATTTGTTCATTTATAAGGTTTCTTCCTGGTTAAGTTCCATTTCATCCTGAGGTGGTTGAGCACGAACCAATTTCGGTTATCTAAATCTCACTACCCGACTCCTAACAAATATACTTCGAAGTAGGAAAAAGAATATTTGAATATTTGGGGAAAATTTCGATCGGGGAATACCGAATATTGGTGAGGGTAGTGATTTTGCCTCATGCCTCCCCAAACAACAGGGACAACAACATTTGACGTGAGCAGATATCGAACGGGACAAGCCCATGTCGATCCCACTAGTTTGTTCAGGACTGTGCTCTCAGTTAGAAGTACGAACTTCTCAGTCTTTCTGAGATCCAGGGAATCCAACAGGAGCTTTCAACCACTAAGTTGAGATCATATCGTTGATTGTTGTGCGTTAACGGTAGCGTTTTGGAAATGAAATGATAAAGGTTATCACAACCTTTTTGATCAAAATATCTCCACGACTGAAATCAGGTTGCAAGTCACTCGATACGAGATAACGATTACTCTATTTGTGGAGAAATTACTTCTTCGTTAGCAAGACTATCCGGTGAACCACAGGTAGAGAGAGATTAACTGTATCCCGGCTGCTGCATTCAACTTATTTCCATTGAGGGTCCACAAACTGTATAATTCATATCTTACGTATCGTGTCAGCTGAATTCTCGAGCAACCCATCACCTGAATGTGTTGCAGCATTGTCCATGGAAAACACCTACCGATGTGTTGGTTATATATCAAATACAGAATACCCACAGCACTATAATATACTATGGACGTGTGTACCTGCTTTACAACTCCCCCCAATTGTGGCAATGTGAGTGTCACTTAGATACAACCCGCGCACTTCATGTAATTTTGGCACCTGTCAGGTGAACAAAAAAGGTTCAACAAGGCATCAAAGAATACTCTCCGAAATGAGACCGTAGCTGGTCGCTGTCCATAACTCATGAATTGGTCTAAAAGGCTCTGAAAACGGTTCATCTTGAGGGTAATCAGAACACTCTATTTTCTCATGACGATATCTCACAAGGGATTACTGTGCTCCTAGAGTACTCCCGAGATGGCAATTATATCTGAGTGAAACTGTTCTCAGAAAAAAACTTAGGGCTTCAGTTGACATGGTTCAATTATGTATTGAATCGTAGAAACCGAACAAACACTTCTTTTCGTAGGTAACAGGAGGATAACTAACAAAATTTATTCAGAAATATGACAGAAAATGTCTTATACTATAGGTATAAAATGCTTTCGGCAAATATGAAATTTCATTAGCCAAATAAATGCAAGCCAAGTGGTTTGATCGTTTGGACCTTCATTGGCCCGGTCTTCAGCTCATCTGTCGGCGTGTTAATCATGATTCGTACCTACGACTCACATTCAGCCGGCATTCAGGCCTACTCAGCACGCGATACGCCCACATCATGATGGGACATGTCACTGATTAGCGAGCCTGTTCCTTCAGCGCTGGTACACCTCGCATTTTGCGTACGTCTTCGGTTCAGATTGGAATGAACGTCATTCTTTGGTGGCACGCTTTTGGGGAAGGACTAGCAGTAAATGCCTTCAACAGGTGTACGACTTCATGCAACATACCCTTCAAAAACTTGTCGCATGGAACGAGATTTTATGCCACTCAAATTTGAGGAAAGGTTGAACTGTAGATACTGTTCATTAGTCGGAACCGAAACTGTAATCTGCAACTTGTGAGTAGTTGCCAGTGGGTTATTAACTGTCCACTAAAAACTCTTTATAAGCCTTTAGACCTCTGAGGGAAAATTTCTAGGACGTTACGCATTAGATTTATCATTTGGAGGCCTACCTGAAAAGACCGACGACAAGTTGCAACTTCTGCAAGGTGCTCCCTTTACGGAGAGATGATTCAATTTAGGTGTGCTTCAATGGTCTACTAAAGTGGTCCCTTCTAGTTGGTGATCTCTTCTGAGAGTGCAGGGTGACTCCAGCGAATCCGTGCGTTGTCAATTAAAGCAGATGTTCGCGAATACTATTAAAAAGGGAGAAACAATTGAAACCAACATCCTTCCCAAAATCGTTGTGACCGCTCGAAAAAACCGAATGCGATAACTCAGTCATCTTTAGCTTAAGCAAGAACAGATGTTTCGAACTTCCAAAGTAAAAATGACATCTTGGTATAAAGGGAATCGTACTCTGGTCCTCCAAACCCCGTTGCTTCATGCTATCTATTGGACTACCCGGGCACACAGTCATCAGAATTGACAGCCCACAACTTCAACTCAGGTTTTGGAAGCCGTTCTTATCAAAACTCACCTAACCCGAGATTTCCGGCAACAATAGCCCTAGAAATCCGCGCCATTTGGAGTTGATGAGATGAGGACTATTGCGTCAGGAAATCCAAAGACCATTCTAAATAGAACATTGCACCTCAGGGTAGTCCTTGTGTTCGAATTCTTGTTACTGTTTGGTCCATTTTCTGCCGGCGGACTGTTGTGATTTCATTTCGTTGTTGCGGTCGCATACATAAACCTATCACGTTTTAAACAGTTTCACATTCTAAAATCCAGATTATTAGGAAAGCCCAAGCAGAATTTCAATACTGCCTTAGGTCGGAAATTTTTGAGTGAGTTGAGTCGTATACAGACACTGGTGCTTTTTCTGCAATGACTAACTGAAGGAAGTGCTAAGTTGTAATCTCTTCAGAAACTTCGCTTCTACTGATGGTTCATCATTCTAAGGTAAAATCTGGGCAAAACAGTGTGAAAATCGTTGAAGATTTTCAGCCCGCTGATGTCAAGTGACCTAAATAAAACAATAAAAGAAGTTTCCGGTGACTCCGGTTTTCCGCAGTTTACCTGAACTATGCAAATAGAAATTTCCTACTAACGCTCTTTACCGTTATTCAGTAGCCATGGTTCTGCGCTAATCTGTATCTCTTAATCTATTTTGGATGCTTTTTTTGTTGTGGAAGAGCAAACTGATCAAACAGCAGATCAAACAGTTTTCCGTTATATCAGGAAACTATGCTCCGATACTTTGAGTGCTAGATGAAACAGGAGGCAGACTTTGTGCATCATATCCATTTGATAATGAGTCAGCTGGGTCTATCGTTAACACCAAGGTCACTTGCAAGTGAATGTAATTCGCCGCTTGTGTACAATTTGATGTTCAAGTGTAGCATACGGCTGATGGGGAGTCGGGGGTTCTACCTACCTGATGAGTCCCATGCAGGGCAAAACCAATCGTGGATTGTCTAGCAGTTTTCAGCAACCTTACATGTTGTGCGCAATACCAAGAAAGGACCACTGCCAAAAACCAATAGCACGTTGTTACAGCGTTCTCTAAAACTGACGGATTTCTTTATCGATGATCACATGATTTCCGCTTGCTTGGGTGCCACCATGAGCAAGATATTTTTGAACGACAAACTGCACATGCATTTTTATAAATATCCCGCATTCTGGAGCGATCATTCCATGGTTCTTCAGTATTTCTTACAAAGGACGGGAAAAGACTTTAGCACTGAGCTCTGCAACAGTTAAGTGGCGTAGGACACAAATGTTGGTTTACCTTCCTAGACAGTGATCGAATACCCTCCCTCCAACAATCCACCTCTCTTCTAAAAGAACAGACTCACTGATAAACAGGTCATGATTTGACGTGTAACTAGTCAACAGGTAAAACTGTCGAGAATTATCCTCTGTTCAGAAAAGCACAGTTTCGCGTAACTGTCGCCGGAATGAAAGATAATAAATGTTAAACTCTGAAGAAATACGCGCAATCCAGCTCATTAAAACTGCTTGTGTTCAAACCATCGCTGTTGTTACAAGATTTAAATTTGCACTTCAAAACATTTACAATCAGTGGTATTCTAGTTTACCGACATAATTAATCCTTCTGCAGAACCTATTTTGTGGTCATTCCGATCGACAAATTTACGCCTGTATCTCCGGTAGAAGGATAATTTCTCCTGTGAAATAATATAAATTTGTCTTCTACTGCCACTGGAGAATATGTTGGAACATATGCGTATTGAAAACTACAAAGCCTAGCTGGGCAAGACAATTTTACAGCAGCTTTCGAATGTAAGACAGCCGCTGATGAATCGCAACTGGCTACTTCAGAAGTCTACAGCCTATTTGATTCAGCATCTAGGTGGAAAACCACCAGAGTTGCTCAAGTAAAACAAGGCCAATCGGCACAATGCGTAACCTGGCGACTAGCGTATCTTCATCAAGTATTTTCTGACCCTGTAGACGCTTATTCACTTGGAGGAAGGTTAACTGCGGCAAATTCGCATGATATCGTCTGTCATCTAATCCTATTTGGAAGGTCCGTGGTTCGAGCCCAACCTCTGCTTCTCGACTTTCCCTGTCTAGGCTTGGGAAACCTGGCAATATCCCAACCCTCATGCTTCCTTTTGGTGGCACGCAGTTAGGCATCGAAAGGGTGCTACAGCTGAACCATTCGGACACCTAGAGATCATGAAGGCGCAAAGACCTACCATCCGCCTTTCTGCCCAAACACGATAAGCAATTTCTCGAGCTGTCCCTTGTGGCATTTATACACGTAAAAATTGTGGCTCGTTATTTGCCTCACCTGCGTTCTTCACAGACGAAGTCTTAGTTTTTCTGGGTGTGTAAGTAATTCTCCATAGAAATCCACGTCATTCTAAGCCCCTGTAATGTTCCCGGTTTAACATTTTTTGCTATATTTTTTCTGGATGCATGAGCAGTTTGTCTGCTAATTCCCGAGCAATAATAAGTATAAAAGATATCTTGGCCTGGTATGTCTTGGGTTGTCTTCTCGTGGCAATTGTTGATGTTGAATCAGGGAAAACCACAGCTTTGCCTTTGCGATAGAAATAAGAACCACTGTCTGACCTCTGACGAAAAGCCTCAGAATTAGGAAAAAGGCTACGCAGTTTGATTAGTTTACTCGACCGCTCGCCCTCTGTATAAACGTCTTCGACAGAACAGACATGAACAATTCTCATGGTTTAAATCATTATTTGATTCAATATGTCCATTTGCCATACGCTCATACCTTTCAAACTTCTCACCATCTACATTTGAGAGTTCGTCGTGTCAGTGAAGCCAGTCTACGCTAAAAACTGAAAAGCACTGTACAGCTGTTTCATCGCTACTGGAAAATCATTAACAGCGCGCCTCTAACGAAACTCATTGAGTTTTAAACTGGTGATCTACCGGCCAGTGGTGGAACGCTAGACCATTCAGCCACGAGCGGCTTATCAGTAGTATGATTAACTAGAACTTTCATGAGATGTGCATTGCTGATGACCCCTTGTAGAGATGAAACAGTTTTATAATGCTTTCCAAATCTCCCCAATATCTACCGCGATTCCTCGGATTCATGCATAGTACACAAGTTTAACTTCCAGACCGACCAACTGTGGTCGTTCTCTGCTCATGACGTTTCCTTTTTTGGGAATGAGTGGGGGGCATTTCTTCAAAGGAGTAGAATATCGGCATACATTTTCTCAATACTAAAACACTTTCTTGCCATTTCCGTCCCCCGTGTCACTTGAGTATTTAGCAGAGAAATCAAGTCAATATTGTGTAGCGGTAAAGAAGAAAGTAACGTAAGAATGTGGACAGTTTAATTCCTCAAACGGTTAACTGCATATGTATAATCAAGGAACACTTTTTCGGCTTTTGTAGTGACTTTCGATGAATTTGGGGCGAATAATCTATTCCTCAGATGTTTTGAAAAGTTCCATCTTCCACAAGAGTTCCAACTTTAGCATTCACCCTGAATTCAGCTACAATGAGCCTAATTCAGCTGAAGGATTTTTATCTCTGCCCATCCAGATTCAGAAGATTACAAGAGGGAGATATTGTTGAAACGGCCAAACAAACCACGTAATTTATGTCTGTGAAAACAAGTGGGTACATTCGACTTCGTCAGAAATCGGTTGACAATGGGTCTGATACCGCTTTTTTGCCCTCAGTTCACCTGTTTCAAAATATCACGTAGATCTCCACAATAAATCACGCTGACAACCGATCTCACTCAACCGGAAACGGGAAGAGAAACAGTTTCGGAACACAGACATGGACTGATGCATCAGGAATATAGGCAGGAATATAACTTCGCTCTATTTTATTCGGTTTGTTATTTTTTTCGAGGAATACGTAATGAGCGCGGGGTAACAGTGGACATCTGGCAGCTAAATATAAGGTAAAAGACAAGTAAGATTGCTCTAAAGACGAAACTAATTTCCCAAAGATAAGCATACACGCACCATTCATGAAATTTATACATTCGATAAACTGCGCGACATTAGCACCAATGGGATGATCAGTGGAAGGGAATGCTTCCACATCCCATCGTAAATTGGTTCTGGTTTAGGACACCGCCCTAGTCACCGTGTTAAGGAAATCATCTGTGGGTTGTACTTCCTTGTAAGCAAGCTAATTTTTCCATTCCCGTATATTTTATTTTATCTTGGGTGCTCCTTTTGGAAGCATCAACCGGCTAGCAACTTCCCGTGGGGGATGGGATTTCGTGGATTATACTGTCGACTACCTGCACTTGCCAGCTGACACAAACGACAAGTTATGATGTATAAATCTGGCAGCCGTAAAACTATTGCATGTCGCTGGTGGAGATCTTTCTGATGCATCTGATGTGTTTTATCTTTCTTGGTCACAATGGGGTTATCAAGAAAAAACGAACCGTTACCTGGTCAAGCCATGTTGAGAATGACATTGTAGGAAATGGTTCACGAGAGGTGGAGCTGAATCGTCAAGGCGTAGACTGCCAAATTGATAAGTAAATATTGCGTTCAGCTAGCGTGTTGTTTGTGCCCCTGTTGATACAGGCTAGGCGAAACTCCTGTGACAGGTCGGTATCAGTGGTTCCGTGGTCACCAGACTCAGTAACATACCAAAAGTGTGTTAAATGCCCTTTAGTGTTTGGGTGGCCGAGTGGATAAGGACGTGGACTACCCTCTGGACTACGCGAGTTCAAGCTTTATATGAGTACATTTGAGGTTACCACCTGGTCTGTAACCTGAGGAACTGCATACATGCGGAATTTAATATATTAAACTGAGCCATCCGATTGGACACAGTGAAACTGGGGATTCTGTTTTGGATCGAAAGATTCTTCATCTACCTGTGGTGCTCGTTCACCGGGGACACTACGTAATATTGAAAAACATTGGTCTTAATCCCAGGAGATCGGATATGAAAATCAAGCTGAAGGGATCAACCGCCTGGTTTCATCCAAGTTTAGTTTTTTTTTCGAAACTATGCATCATGCATGGATAAAAGAAAGTGACGTAGAGCAGGCGCGTCGCAAAAAGATGTGTTATTTTGTTGTTGTCTTTTGTGTATGAATCATGGACTCACATCCTGTCAACTCACGAACACTGGCCAGCAGCGGGACAACGACAGTAACAGCGTCGACACAATTTCCATTGTGGATGCAAACATATTGAACAGAATGTAGCTGATAAGCTAGGGGCAGTATCTAACTCCGCTACATTCGGTAGTCAGTAGTCAGCGTTTGGCCAGCTAACCCCCTTCGCCTGACGATGTCTATCGGCCTGGTAACAAAACATTTGGAAACGAATTGTCAAGTACTGGGAGTAGACTAACAGCCACCTGATCAAAAACCAAGTGGATAGATACGGGATGTACTGACATAAGAAGAGTACAGTCTGGCCAGTCAACTAAATTCTTGGTCCAAACCACGTGCCAGAAACGACTGTTGTTACGAGCAACCTGGCTTTTTGGGATATCAGCAATTGCTGAATGTCAGCCTAGTGGTCAAGACTTTTGAATAGACCTATAACGACTCGTGAGTTTGCATTGGTCAGAAAAAGTACCCCTACCCTTTGCAACTCAGGTGAGGCTAGGGGTTGACGGATGCCATTCACAGCAATAGTGAACAATAAAGGTTGGAAGAATGCTACAGCGAAGTTGTCCTTTCACTTTCCAACGGAAAGGAACGAGATATTTGATAGGTCACTTCGAAATGATACAAATTCATTTTAAGTTTTTCTTGTACTGTTTTTCCGCGCGAAATGAGGACTACGGGACACGATTTTACCTTAAGCTATTTATAAGTGAAGCCTTTAACCACCTCTCTTTTAGGATGTTCTCATTTGGTGGTTATTCAGGTTGGATGACTCAATTCGTTCGCTGACTTCTTTTATCGCGTTAACCGATCACCATTCAACTGGAATTTCAAGAGCCACCTGAGGATGTAACCGCTAGTCAAATCAACCGCGTAAGTGGTATTCCAAGCCTGGAGGTAGCTTAGTTTGCATGACCGCTGAAGAAATCAGTATTCTGTCAATAAAGAGACTGGAAAGCGTGGCATAGCGATAAGTGTTTCTCGGTAAAACCTTGGCTACGTGGGCGAAAATATCGAGTAGGCTTTTGTTCACCTGTTTTCTTCGCCGTTTTTCGTTGGCCCGTCAGTGGAAGTAACAGGTGGATCGATTTGTAAACGGTGGGTTGAAGCGACTGAATTCTTCCATCAGTGCCAGATGTATGCACGTTTTCAGGGAGCTTAACGGTCAATACTGAATTGTGAATTCCTCCCTAGGAAAGTGAAACCAGCAAAGATAACGTCTCCTGTCGCTTTTACCGAACGCTCCTATCTTATTAACAGCTGGGAATGTACAGTCGTAGCAACAAAAGTTTTATATCCCTAAGGATATAAGAGCTCGCTGCCTGTCAAGCAGCTTTTGTTGATTGACGCTTATCAAAACGCTGGTAACCGAGAAGATATCAGACGTGTCTGAAATAAAACCATACAAGAAAAAAATTATACAGTGCATACTTGCTTGATACTTGCAATAAGGAGCTAAGGCAGTGTTTACCAGTTACTTCGTATGTGTCGCCGGTTGACCATAGGCGAATGAATAAAGTTGCAAGTATCGGTTGACAAGTGTGCCCTGTTTGTATGTCCGTTAATGAATCTCATCAAAAATGCTGGAGAATAAGTTTATTTATGATTCGGTTACCAAGCGGAATGCTCCCGTTATTCGAAGCAAGAAACTGTGCTTGCCACAGCCAAGACAGTGAACCCCAGTTGGGTCGCTGAATGGCATTGGCTGGAAATCCATTCCTCCTACTCTATTTTGTGGAGAAGTGTTTCGTCCATTCTCAAAATGTTGATCGGTAACGAATAATCTTTGAGCACACGGATGTCGTGTAGATTGTGACTGCTTGTCTTAAGCTTCTTGACGTATATGAATTATTAATTGGACACCTCTGGAATGCATGCCGAGCAACATCACCTGCCATCAAACTGAAACCGACAAACTTAGGAAAACCACAGTCTAGTTGAGTCGACAGCTGCCAGACAGTTAGTTAATGTTCAGATTGCTTCAATGGCTTGCTGATTGCTGGGTATACACGTTCACCAATACAGCTAAATAAAACTCCAAAAAGTTTAGGTAGGTTCTCAGAAATATCGGTCTGTAATGCATCGTTTAGCAGGCTCCTCCACAAGTCTTACAAAAATCGTCCAGCTGTAATACTATTTCAAAGCCTGGCTGCCAGAAGGAAGAACGAGGAGTGAGATGCACTTAGGTTGCTCAAGCCCAGACAGGAACAGCCGAAATGCCAGCGCTGGATTCGAACGACGGATATTCCGGCCCTAACCATTGAGCTGTCTCCAGCTCTATAAAATATAACTTACACTGTTACCAAATTGAGAGAGAGTAGTAGAGTGTTTTTTCTATCCAACACCTGGTCAAAAACAAGCCACTCTTTGCGAAATATCGGATAAAACAAGCACGAAAATTAAATTGTAGGAGTGAGAAGAGACGAACTATTGGTGAATATAAAATGTGCAACCAAAGGACCTACACTCTTAAGCAGTTGCTAAAGGACATGTAGTACGAATTCTCTATTAACTGGATTTTACTAGATTCCGTTCAAGAGATATCTGGTCTACGGAGATCGTAGAATCTGCAAAAATAACAAATCGGATGCTGAGCTTCAGGTCATCCTGAAAACTATGATGCAGAACAGTTCATACGAGAGCTTTTCAGCCAACATCGAGAAGTACGGCAGAGAAGAACAATCACAAAATAGCCCACATTCATTCAGGTGCCATTCAAAAGGGACAACATTTCAGAATGAAGTAACTCGTTACTTCGTTGCAGGCCAAAAGCGAACACTCGGTACAACATAGCTAAGGATAAGCTTCACCACGGACCGATTCCTCAATACTGATCTGAGGGCTTAAGTTCCGGTTCATTATTTCTCTATATTCATTTTTTGCGAATGTCCCACAAAATATCTTGGTCGAACGATATGGAGCTTATCTTAGCGAATAACGGAGCATTTAGCGAACTCAATGGAGGCTTCGTCCTATTAGTGAAGCGGGTCTATGCTGAAAAGCTTAGAAGCATTGTACAGCTGAGAATCACCGGTGTCTTACGACACTTCAGGGAGTTCCTGACCCGTGACCTCCCGTTTGGCAGCTTGAACACAACCGTTCGGCTACGAGCAGCTGATCATCAGTGTGATCAACTCACACTTAGACAGGATCTAGTTCCACTCATTCTTCAACCGCAGAAACCACATCACATGGCCACGTATCGACTGGCTCCACCAAACTCCCTCGAGTTCCGTGAGATGCGCAATGCTGATGATTCTCAGTAGAGATGAAATGGCTGTACAGTACGTCTCTGCTTTCCAGCACAGACTGGGAAGACGAAATCTTTACGAAATTTCCTCATACAATTTATCGATTTTCTGAAACACTGGAGCGACCAAACACGTGACAAGCGCTGTCCCAACTCCCCCCCCCCAATCAATAGAGGCCACCGGATCAACCCAATTGAGTCAGCCGGTCTTATCTATCCAGTAGCGGAAAATCAGTGAATGTTCGAGACAACTGAAACTACCACCATTCGGATTGGTGCCAGCAGAATAGACACTCGAAAGTTCTGCCATTATCTTGACCCACAAATCAGGATTACCCACCACTTAGTGATTACTGCTTTTTTTATATCAACAATAACGGTAACGCTGTAGAGTACTTTAACCTAGTTATATATTCTATTATCGCACTAGCCCAATGAGACACGACTGAAAGCGTAAACTTGTGTGTTTCCTTATTAAAATCGGAATCTTCGGTACAGTTTTATGTTCGCCGGATAACTACCTACCTTAGACACAGTATTACATACCGATGGCTATTCAATTAACATCAAGACGACTTCCGAAATGTCAGTTATAGCAAGAAGTGCTAATCGTCAACATGCTAAAACAGGGACGCTAATCAAATGGTCGTGCTCGATCGTAATACGCCATGCTGCAATTCCGATGTGGAGTCAAGTTTGACATCACAAAAATAAGGTGTGTTATCTCTTCATCAGGTAGACGTCTTCACTGGAAAGTCTACAGGATATACATAAGAGCTACACACCGGAAAGATGTCTGTAATTCAACAGAGTTAACCGGATAAAATTAAGGTATGCGGCAAAGGGCTCGGTGTCTACAAAACCAGCCAAGGTAGACGCTGCGATTATACACAGTTTCGGAGGACGCATGTAATAACATTTTCATTTCATGCTTCATCTGTTCCTAATCAAGAAAGGAATTGACAGCTGTGTGTGCCAAAAGTCGAACAATGGGATACCGAGATGTCTTCTTACGGCTGGATGAAGTTTCGTCAAATCCTTATTCCAACCCAATATACTTCGCAGTAAATATGATTCGCGTTCGAACCCAGCAAATAGTGCTTTAAGGTTCACAATACCTGTACATCGCATCCTTAGTATCATAGCGGTTAATGGAACTTGATGGACTTTTGTGTGACAAAGCATGAGTGTGGGGAACCAAGTGAAACTACTGCACAGAATTTAGACGAAGTTGAATAGAGTCACGTGTTGAGGCAACATCTCACAGGTCTGTCTTTCTGTTAGATTCCAACCGGCCACCCGTATCCGAGTAGGTTCACGCATTTTCGGCGTAGGAAAGATGGGATAAGCAACCAAGACAAGATGACATAGTTGCGTCAATAACCACTGGACTAGTTAATTTATATCTGGCTCGGAAGATTCCCAAGGCCTATTAAGTGATCCCTTAATCCAAACAGGATAAAGTCATTTGGGAAATATTCAAGACGCATTTGACCCCATGGTTGGAAGAATCTGACGGACGATGGGTTGAATGAGAAAATCCTGAAGGAATCAATATAGTAAGGTACTTACCATTCACGAAGTAAGTGATTTTGCAAAATAAAACAAACTATAAACAAGCGAAAGTGGCTTATGACAAGTTAACAAATCATCATTATCATCATCATCGTTATCATCGACAGCATGACATCAGTGTTCAAAACCAATGCTTCGCTGCCGTACAACCATGGTCTATTTGAAGGCCTTATTGTGAAGAAAAGAATAAAGGTTGGACGGGGAAGGGACTTAGTGCTAGCTTACTACAATCATTCCGAGGTGCCTACACCTCCAGACAATCATTCAGGCAATCTGGATAGAAACTAACAACAAGATCGCCACTGACATCGGTTGGCAGCCATATCTTGCAGCGTCTCCAACCGGCCGCAGTGTGGATCACGCGGTCCCCATCCTGGAAGGTGAGTAGCACCGAAGAACACCCAAGCGTTTCGCAATCTCCTTCATACCCCTCTGCCAGGTCAAGGGTTGGCCACCTCTCCACTTCCGCCACTCTGATTTGGGCATGAAAAACAGCACTCTCTTCGACAAACGATGGTTCGGCATACGCAACACATGTCCTAACCAACGCAGCTTCTCGTGCTGGACACATTCTTCTTCAAACTCAACAAAAGGATCATCAATAGTTGTACTGCACGCACCTAGATACCTTTTTCTGTTTTGACGCATTTAATTCCACCTTCAAATGAATAGACAACACTGGAGATGTAAATGCAACCCTCAACTGGATTGTGTTGGTATCCAGTAGGTAAACCGGTCCATTATAAACTAATCATCACGATTAGATAAATACGATGCAATGAGAAAATTTTCTCATCGTTGAATACGGATTTTTGGAACCAGTCACTTCAGTCCTTTATTAAACTAACTAGCATGAGAGAAGCAAATGGTCCAGAGTAATTGCCTGTATTTCTCTGAGGTGGATCATTGAGGTGTGGACCGCGCAATGCATGACGCCGTCATTTCTGTTTTACAGCTTGTGAAAATTCACGTGGACATTTTGAACAGTTGAGGAATGATGCTGCACGGTAAACGGATTTGGATTTCGTGCTGCGTTGCTTGTGCAAGACACTTCCACGGATATGGATGCTGGGACGCTGTTTATTCCGTGCGTTTTCAACGTTCCTCGTAGGAACTAAGGTGGGATGAGTCATCTGCGTCACCACGTGAATTTGCATCGTACACTGTGTTCCTAGTGTGACTCAGGTAATAAGATGAGGGCTAGAATACTTCCACACACAGATCGCTTGTAACGTTCCCGTATCTGTACTATGCAGGCGAAAACTTTTCACGCCCGTGCGAATGGCACATCCGTTCAAGAAACAGCCATGTTTCAAGTGGCCTAAATACAAATGATGTTGCCTGGTCCGTCAAACAGGCTGTCAAATTGTAAACCAATGGACATTCTCAAGTGCCCTTATAATAAGGGTTGTTGTATGAACCAGGATTACCTGGAAACTCTGTCTGTACAGCAAAAATCAGTCCTTGGTGTACGCTGAAAACGAGCATTGTCAATTTGGACCTTATGAGATGAGGGGAACACTTGGGGGCGCGTGAGTATGGAGAACCGGAGAGCTTGCGGTGATGTAAACCGCTTTCCTTTGTACGGTGTGCAATGTATAATGGTCAAGGGGTAAATATGAAATAGTCTCCAGCAAACAAGCTGTTTGAGAGTACAAACCATGGAGGACTGACAATCACCGACTTACTCGACAGGTGATATCCTCTTAGTGCACTGCTGCAGACTGAAAGTCAGCATGCCTTCGTGCGATTGGCAATCAATCCTGTCTTCCACACAAGTCTTCATGAATAGGAGTGCGTTTCATTTAGAACAACAACACAATTAATCTTCTCATCTTTCGTCTAGTTCTGACTGGACAGAAATTGTGTGCATTAACTGCCATCATTGTTTCCACGGCTAGTTATCACTGCCCGCTGAACACGAAACCAAACAGAGGGATTAGCCAGAGTGATGAATCTCCGACGTTCTGATCGGTCAAAGACACATGGCAACATCAGGTGTGGGTGGTACTGGGACCCGTAGAATTCGCATTCACGTCGCTCCCGTTCTGAAGGTGAGTTTGTGAGTTCTCACCAAAGAGGTGGATCCAAGTTTTTTTCATTAGTACAGCTCATCAACAGTGTATATTCTTGGCCAAACCGGGATTTGAACTCCGGATTTGACATACGAAACAAGCACGTAGCCACTAATCCAACAACGCACCCTAGAAGGAACTGAATCATCACGTTTGATCAGGCGAACTTATTTACGTTTCTCCAGAGAAGACCCAGTAACCGTTCTGGTTGCCGATCGGTTGATTCGCCTATCGAAACTTCTCAATCCGGTAGCGCCACGGAGGCATAAAATCCGCTGTACAACTTCTGATTATTCGTAAGTGGTTACGAAATTCATAAAATTCGCATTCGGACAAACTAGTCGCCTCTATCAAACGTGAACACGTTTGCCTGTTCAGAGATAATAATTCAGATACGAAACTCCGGTTCAGTGCTTCCCCCCTTTGGTGTGGACTCATCAAATAATTGCACCCGGACAGGAGCAGGACCATCCAAACGAGTGATCTGAGTGAGAACATGCCAACAGGTCGTCACATGCACAGACATCAAAAAAATGCGGCCTGTAAAAAAGGACCCATCAAAACCGAAAGGGCATTGTAAACTATTTAGTCAAGCTCATTTTGTGTTTTTCATCAGAAATATCAGGATCGGATCTACATTTTCCTGTCAAGTGCGTGTGAAGTAACGCCAAGACATTCTACCCCGGAACAGCACTTCTTAGTGGACTTTTGAGCCTATTCGACCGTGTAAATAGAGTAAATCAATGTGGTACTGACGAATCGGAGACGTTCCACGCTACTGTATTGATGATGTGCTCTGGGTGCGACAAGGGACTTCGGAAGTCAAAAACCCTAAGTGTCTGTTTCGCGCGCACCAAACACGAGGGGATGTTTATTTTAACCGAACTTATCCTAACACGCACTTTTGTAACAATTCAATGCTTCTCAATTTTTCGATTAGCAGGTTTCTTCTAGATTATGTTTAGCTGTGCGGTACTGCCGGCACAATTTACTGTCCAAACCTAGGTCAGAATGGAGGACTGGATTTTCCATTTTTCTCGTTTTAACCTAGTTTCACAGTTTGGCACCTCAGGACTTTTGTACTTGACTTGTGAGTCGTGATCTACCACATCTGAATTTGGCCGCTTCTAGAAATTCCTACATATTGATCACGTGGCTTCACCCCGTCCAGCGATAAACACTAGAGGTTGACGACACCCCTAGGAGGGCATTTCATACTTAGCCAGATTCAGCAGCTGATTTTTTTCTAGTGAAAACATTAAAAACTTCCCTTGGTGTCTTACCAACACACAAGATCATAGTTGAAAGGAATTCACAGATGAATCACTACGAAGTCCACCTGACACTGTTTTGTCCAAATGACAGTTTGTGTACTTAGTACTAGTGGTCGGGTATCCGAATGAATAAAGAGCACAAGGGATTTCTGTAGTCACGTGGTATTTCGATCACACTAGACGATAGATACATTTGAGAACCCATCACCGACGGCTGCTTATAACCAGTATATATTCTGTTAGACGCAGAAAAAATTACTTCGCACACTATTGCGGAAGTCGGACAGGAGCACATAAGAAGCTCTCCTATTGTCACGATTCGAGATTCCCGTCGCCCAGAGCTACCAGCTGGACTGCCTAATATTGATCCTTCAAAAAAGATTTCACAAACGTCCTACTTGACGAAAGTGTTGTGACGACTACCGTTACTAACGTGTTCAGTAAGCTTGAGAAATCGATCTGTACATTCGCTAATAACCATTTTTCCAAATTGTCGCATTGGTTTACCTATCAATCGGCTGTATTGATTAGTTCCACCCATTGGCGGACTTTCATCTGTTTTAGACCTTGTAAATCGAGACTCCTCCCTGACACATTAGCCGGATTATAGCAATTCTGTGATGGGTAATCTGAGGCTAAAGCTTCTGGCGAGAATCCAATTATATTACTTCAATACTGCTTAGGAAACAGATGTTCAGATAAGCATACAAGCCTTCCTTGGGACGATTAGATGACACTGGGGGACACTGCCATGATTTTTATTCTTTCAGCAATTCTACGCTCAAGCGCAACTGTTGAATCAGCACTTCAAGCATGTTTAGGAATTGCACGTCTTCTCAAATATCCCATATTTGTCCGAAGTCTTTCTGCAGACAGAAAGCAAGGTTTTTCCCTTGACCTTCTGGCGGCTTCCAGTGTCACGTTGAGAGAATATGATGCAATGGAACATAGGGCAGCACACAAGATGATGAGCTTTGAAAAGGGAAACAACCGAAATCTGGAAAACTCTAGACAAGAAGTGTGATTTGGAGTAACGAAGGTAATACCCCGGATGAGCGCACCCAACCGTGCCATGTGTGCTAGTGACTGCGGCTTTCGCTTACAGGGACCCCATCGAAGGCGATGATAAATCGGTTCAGGAAACGCTTATATCCTTCCTAATAAACAATACTGTTATTTTCAGAATGACACAGGTGTTTAGTTCCTCCTTTTGAGTGATGACCAGGCCTGTGTTCGAAACAGCAGCGTTGACAACCAAACTATTTAGCTAGTTATCTGATAGTGTTAGACATAATTGAAGTCGGGGGCTTGCTACCCTCATGTGGATGCCTATCAACCCATGGCGATTCTGTTCATACTTACGCCTTTTGCTAATAAGTGCCCCGAATATTTTTTTGCATAGAGTGGCTGAAGTTTATGACAACAAGGAGATATCGTTGTGCGATTGGGATAAAGTATACTATCTTGAAAGTAGCCAAATGAAACACACATACGATTCTTTAGATGGGTAGGAATTGTAAACATAAACAGCTGTCACAAGCACGGTCCATTGAACAGACTCCACACACGTATCAGCTAATCCAGAGATGAGTTCCCAGTTGTCCAGTCACACCAGCCCATTGTGCTGGACGTCGATATCTGCAGCCTAAATTTGCAAATCGCTGGAGCAGTTTTACTGATTGCTATCGTAATCAGAATTGGTAGCTCGTCACTGTTCTTGATCGTTGTTGACGTTGTTGTTGTCGTTGGTGTAACCTCCTGCCTATCGACTCCTTATATTACTCAAACATTAGGTCCTGGGGTTACTCGGCTACAAACTGCAAAGATTTTATGCGTCTGCTTACTACCACCAGTTACCGTTGTATGCAGAGAGAACAGGCGCAAGCGTAACCCAGCAGATTCTGGTCACTGATACTCTCAAGCCATGCAGCGACTGCTCATGGACTGAAGTATACTTAAAATGCATCACATGTTGTGCCAATAACCGATAAGCTTTGACTATCTGCGACTCAGTGCTAAATGACCCCGTGATGTCGACGTAGGGCCGTTCGTTTTAGGAAAGTCTTAATAACGTGCGTATGAAAAACGTCCAGTGATAATCCATTTACTTAGATAAGGTACTCACCAGTCAGCCGTAGAACGAAGTCGAAAGAACCAATACACGGAATTCCGCACAACCTACCTCAGCTAGTTGTCATACGGAGTCGGACAGTCAAATCGAAAATCGTTCACCTGTTACACGTTTTTAGTGTTTAGTTGCCGTGCCCTTTAAAGGAAGCATGAGGGCTGAGATACTACCAGATTTCTCAATCCTAGACGAGGGCAGTCTAGATCCCGGGATTGGGTTCGAACCAGTATGTTCGCGTCTGTATGAACTGCCTCAGACAGTTGAAGCCAGGTGACAAATACCTGCTGAGAGCAGAAACGAAAATTAATTCATTGGGCTCAAGCCCGTATCACTTAGCTGGTTAATTCACACGGACCCTAAATAGAACCCAGAAGGTAGTACGAAGACGTATTATTGACGACAATCAGGTAAGAATATATCGAAACAGTACAAAGGGGGCATATGATCTTTCGGTCTGATTAAGCCGCAGGATACCAGATACATTGATTCAATAGAGCATTGAAGCAGCTACACATCACTAACGAAAGTTTATTTCTTTGTGTTCATTCAAAATTGGTTTTATTCCCTTAGCAGGGTCAGCCTCAGACTTCTATTTCGCTCACATAGGGTACTTCTCTCTCTCGAGGGAAAGCCTTCAGAGATTCCGAAGCTGTTCCTTCGTGGTCTTCATGAAAATTCATTCAATCTGGCTGTTTTTCACCAGCTTCCATGGAAATGGGACAGGATGTTGCATCTCGTTTAAAACAAAGACAAAGGCATCTCGACAAATACACTCGTCTGCATATCAACAAAGACATTGTCACACCAAAATGGAAATAAAGTTATTTAGTGGAAACTCCAGAGAGTGAGAGCTAATCACACTGATGATTACCGCTCGCAGCCGAACGGTTAGGTGTTCAACCACAGACCAGAAGGTGACGGGTTCGAAATTCTCCCAGCTTCATGTGAAGCGCACTGCTAATGATTCCCAATAAGGCTTTTCAGCATAGATTGATCTCACTGAAAGGACGAAGTTTCAATCGAAAACTCGAAAAATGTCGAACTAACATGAGATACTCAATCCTAACCTTCGGTTGCACTATTCGAAAGAACGCTATTGAGTGCGTGTACAAAGCTAGATTATCGGCGCGTTAATCTGTCATCTACTGAATATACGTCCATTAAATACGCCTAATCGAGTTCAGGACTCAATAGCTGTTAGCAATTATTTCGATGAAATATCATCAGACAGTTATATTTGCAAATAGCTGAGGATGGGAAATGAGATTTTATTGTTTGGAACACATAAATAACCGGCACCCAAAAACGAGTCTTGGATTCTCTCTAACAGAGGGGTCATTGGTTGGTTGAGGTAAGGTAAATAAAGGTAAGTACTTTCAAGTGCTTTTTCGATTACATAAAGACGGTTTCGAAGTGAGAGGTCAAAACACACTAGGACTGAACCGCCGACCTCCGACGGGTGCTCCACGGATTAGGCTACTGAGTACGTTTCTGTCCGTCAAGCTTATGCACTTGAACTTCACAACTGATCCGTCAAATCCTGCTACTTTTCGATGGCCATTAGTGAGCTCCATGGGTGGCTTACATAATGCACCAGATATCTTCCAGATACCAGGTGAGCATTCATTTCCGTATCGTTCTGTTATCCAGGTGAATCAAGCTCGCTGACACACAACCGACGCCTGCTTGTCATGTTATCTTATACCCCAACGGACTATAGTCCTGACGCTGAGGGTACCTCCTGTTTAGAAGTATCCGGGCTCATTCGTCGAAGAAGCACTAGCATTGCCATCAATGCGAGCGATATGAATGCCCAGGCCGGTCATCTGAGCTCCTCCGAAATGCATCTTGACGGCTGATTCGGAGTCAGTGCTCGCGGTACGAACAAAAGGAGGACGACTCCTCCAGTTGTGCGCTGACTATCAACTGTTTCTGGGCGGGTCATTTTGTCGAGATCATTAGTCCTGATTGATACAAGGAAAATCCGTACCAGCAGGCGATAGGTACGACGGCGCGCGCAAATCCCGCAAAACTGAACAGTGAAGGGTCTGGAGAAAGGACAAGACGTCAACAATGAAAGCTCAGGAGTGTGACGGGTTTTGTCATTAGGAACAGCCATGCCCTACACCACTTATTTCGATCGACTGGCCGAAAGGCGATGGGCATAAAGACGATAACTGAAAGAACTAGGTCAGTAATTCATTCGCAAAAGCGCCGATTGGACACGTGGGCAAAGCACTTTGAAGAACACTTTTGCTGGCGTCTTGCAACACAGTTTCTGTAGACAGTGCATGCAGGCGAATGGAATGTAAATCCTAATTACCGCTTAGAAGAAATAAATTACGAGCCATCCATCCTAAGACGTAAGAACGCTCAAGGGCCGGTTGGTTTGTATCCAGCGCTCCTCAAATAGGAGAATCGTTGGTTACCCATCTGACAATACTTTTTGGAGCTATATAGAGTAAGGAAGTATCTGAAGAATGGGGAACATCAACGTCCACTCCTATCTTCAAAATGCTACGCGAAAGCATATTATCGTAGCATTAGCCTGACAGTCGTTGAATCGAAGGTGCTGTCTAGTCTCATCCTTCGAAGGTTTAACTCAACTCACAGAGAGGCAGATCCGTGAGAACCAAGCTGGGTTCTGTTCCGCAAGCGGATGCACTCATCCTGTTCCCCCTGACAGATTCTAAAACAACAACCAACAATGGTGGTCTTTCTTGACTTGTAAGCTGCCTTTGACCCTGTTGATCGTCGCGCGCTATCGCAGTGTCTATGGAGCAAAGGTGTCTCCCCAAAATTTTTGCCCCCCCCCCCTCCTTAAAGCATTGTACGTCACCTATTCTGGACGCGTGGTCTACAATAAGCTGTCACCTGAGTTCGCTCACATATACCGAGTACGCATACGACATAGCGACTTTTGGGTCTGATGTCAAGGTAATGTGGATATTAGTCATAATCGAAAATAGCTCTGTCCCATGCGCTTCACGTCTGCAAGGCGTGGAGTGCCGCTGCGAGACTGAATGCGCTCAAACCCGAACCTCATGCTTGCTGATGAGCCGGTGGAGATGGCAGACAAACTCATCGTTCATCGCTGTGGTCCAGATGAAAAAAGGTCGGGAAACTGATAGCAGCTTTTGTCAACCTCTGTGGCTCAAGTGTGACATCAAGTTGACTGTGAGGCGTGTATTTTGCGATACCGCAATGCGCTCCCTATTGTTATAAGGGTCAGAAATCTGACCGCCATGTGCTGAGGCGTTGAAATAATGTGCTTGACCATCGCTGTCTTCGGAGTACTGTTCGAATATCGGATTAGTAATGCTGAAGTACGTCGAATGCTTTCCGCAAGAAATAACTTACCCACGACAAACGATCACACTCCATAAGTTGTACTGGATTGGTTACGTGCTCGGGGCAGTCTTATTGTTACAACCAACCGGAGAGCAAGCGGAAATCAAGCACTGGCTGTCAGCAAACTCAGATGAGCAGTTCATTGCTGTCTACCTGGGGGACCTGAAACAGGATACACCATTACGTAGAAATAGTAGAAGTCGCGCGCTCAGCGACGCACATGAATCCAAGCTGTTGCCTTCAACGCATAGTTTCCCTGGTGATGAATTGTTTGCGGTTCAATTGCCAAGCTCAACCACCGAGCAGTGCACCCGAGCTACCTATATTCTTCGACGTCCTTTCCCGATTCGCCAAATGAAAAGTCCACCGTCTGTACTGGATTTACGTGTCAATTAGATCAGCCACTGCCTCCAATGCGTAACTGATTTCCCCCATCTTCCCAGATCGGCCAACGAAACCTTGGCAGCTATAACAACTGTACGACATGTACGCCGTTTGCAGCTGAAGATGATGATGATGATGAATCTATCTTTCAGATTCGTGCTGAGCAAGTGGGTACTGGCGAAGGGGATACTCATGTATTATCCGTTCGACTATGTAAAATACCCACAAATGTAACTGTCTGCTAAGATTTAGTCGGAAAATTCCTCACATGGACAATGTACTAGACTGTAGGCTAGTGGCACTGAGCATTTCAGCTGTAGTTTCGGCAATCATTTGGGGAAGTATCTGCTCTTCGATTCCGAGAGACTGTACCTGTAAGGATGCTTTCAAAATTGCCTACTCAACGGGTTCGCTGAAAAATAAGAGTATTGAATCAGATTCCAGAAACCACGCCAGAACCCGTCAGAAACCTCACCAGAACCCACACCAGAAACCCCCGGAAACCACGCCAGAACCCGCAATGACTGCTAAATCCTAAAGCGGACAAAACATAAAAATTGAAAAACTCGAAGTGGAAGGTTCTTAACACTGGTAGTGATCTTGGTCCGAATGCCTCACATAACTATCCCAGTTTACCGTCCAAAAATCCTGGTATCCAGGACAGCCAACAACCACGACAAGTTCTCTCGGATGTAGACAACTGTGGTTTTTAGTCTTTAAGTGGGAAAACTGCACGACGGAGTAGCACAACGGAAAAAAACAGGTAAGTTTGGCAGGCCAAGTGCAATACATGATATTGCTCATTACGGTAATCGCGACAGTTTCGTTTGTCACCATTAGCATACAATTTACGTTAAGATATTAACATAATAGGTGTTTTGCAGACTTTTTGGCCGTCCGTTCGATAGAAAATCAGCTCGCGCTGATCCAGTCCAAAAAACACATCACACTGCATATGCACACCATAAGTAGTATACGTCAAGAAAAGTGGCCGTCTTACCTTACCCATAATTTACGGCATAGTTGTCCCTGTTACCCGATGAGATCGACTAAAAGTGATCGTTGAAGAAGTAATAGTCCCTCCAGAACAGGACGAACACATCCTCACTAGTTAAAACACCAACGCAGTTGTCGGGGTAAATAAATAACCACAATGCCAAACAGCCCTTTGGTTATGACCCTGTCAAGTATGGCAGTACCTCAAGATTTTGAACGATGATACTTCAGCCAGCATCGTCAATTTCATGGTTCCCATAGGTCCGAACCGCTGACTGAACGAAAACAACGCAATTAGATGAAAAATGGAAAATTTAACTTTCGGAGTTGAGAACATGTCAAATACAAGCCTTCACATACCTTTTCCAACATAAGAGTGGTGCAAAGCGATAGGTGAAAATTAGCTCGACAAACCCATCATTCCTCAGTTTGTCGTTAGTTCATTAAATCCTGCGGAAGTTTCAGTTTAAATGTCCTCAACTTGCATTTAAACGTATGAAACTGCCAAACACCCTAATTTCTTCCGTTCGGGTATAAATATCACTGCTGTAACTCATGGTTGTACGGCAGCGAAGCATCGGTGTTGAAGACTGATGTCATGCTGTCGATGATGATGATGATGCTGTAACTCATGTATTATTTGGCAATTTCCCCCGGAATTTCTAACGGCACTAAAAACGAGCAGGGTACTCAACCTGCAGTGAGGGTGTTTCTTTCAGACATCTTTTTCACATCAGAAGAGAGGCAAACAGAGTCAAGAAAGTGAATTCCCATGAGTTCAGATAACTGTCAGTGCCTTCAACATATGCCTTCACCGACACGCGCTAGAAGTATCGGTTACGCCTAAGTTCAAGCTTAATGATCCTATCCGACATTAGTTCGGCTTCAGGCAGGTTTACTTACGTGAGTATCATGCAATCTCCGTAAGAGAACTCCCGCAAAATACGGTGCATCCGACCATATTCGGCTGAAAACGGGCGTTACTGTTGCAGTAAACTGATACGTATTTGCAGACAAACGTAACTTGAGTGGCACACGCGAAGAGAAATGAACCCATCCTCAAGTGCGTTGCGAATGGAAATGCGCTTCCACCCACAACGCACTGACGATGTCGCCCCATTTTGTGATGAAACGTTTGCGCTGCGAACAAATCAATAAACCAACAATCCGTATTCGCATTTATATGTTCTGAACCCCATGTTTCGTGATACTCGTACGCTTAGAAACCCGGAATATCGCCTTTTAATTGACAGCGAGGAATTCATACTTTTCTTTCACCAATCCAGCTAAATTTGTTGGTGTTATTATTCTTTGTTGTAGTTAGTCTAAAGTTGCCGCAATTCACTACAGCATTTAAGAGGTATCAAAAACGCAAATGCCTGAGAAAAAATCCGTATGTATAAGACTATCCGAACGTAGCGAAAAAAAGCGGGAGAGAAAATAAACAAGAGAAGTACTAGCTTGAAGAAAAAAGAACCACATACGACAGGTTAGTTAGCAGATACAAAATAAAAAAACAAGTCCGAACTCTAACTGCGTGGCAAAGTGGGTAAAAATCTGTGTGATTCATTAGTTCAAACGAGCATTGAAGTGGGTGCGTTGGCAGCTACGTCCGCGACCAAGGATTGCAACTCTTGCAGATCAGGTGCTCGTCCCATAAAACGCAGAAGTCGATACAGCATAAAACGAATCCAATTGAAGAAGGCCTCAATCCTTGGAGGAAATAAGAGTCGTAAGAAAGTTTAACGCAGCTGGGTAACATCATATTAGTAACTTGAAAGGATCCGGTTACTTAACACAGTGGTGACCGTGTGCTGAATGAGGAAAAGTCGACCCAGTCAACATTTCTCACCGCAACCGTCAAGGCGGTTTGGTGTGAAGATTATGCATAACTCAGCGAAGGCGAGATGGAGATTGTCTATCGATGGCTACGTTGAACTGGTTTATCGTAGGACCATAAGTACTCATCCCCAAACCACTGTCTCTCCTCTTCAGAACGGGTGTAAGTCAATTAACCCTGCCACTGTCTCGCAAACTGTAGATTCACTTCACAGTCGTCCACGATGCTGGATAGAATTGATTCAGAGTCTCTCGAGAGAACACCACTAACAGGTTGAATAAAACACCCCTCAAAGCTATTAAAGTAGCCTTACTCCACTCGTTTGAAGAGCACAGATAGAAGACAGACACTAGCAAACACACACACAAACTTGCGCTATGGTGCTGTTGCACTATTGCCGTGTATCATAAATGAAACGGCCGGGTACAAGCAACGATTAGCAAAATTCACTATCACGCACATGAACAATTTACGACAAACTACTATACTACTTATATCCCCGAAAATCCGCCTAAAATACTATTTCGTCCAAACTAAACAACCCCAGCCTTCAAGAATGTGTGATTTAGATTGGAAAATCGGAAATACAAAATAGTGACATAAGAGTACCATCCAGTTGCTAAATATTAAATTTCCGATGCAGATTAGAGTATAACTAGAAATAATGACATTTTAGGTTCATATATGATCGTGCCGATGTGCCAGTTGCCGGGATGAACCTCGGTGGTCCGGGGTGCAGGCTTCAAACCTGTAGCCGGCTGACGCCGGAGCGGTTCGATTCCGCCTTCTCGGCGTCTCGTTGCTACCCTGCCAGGCTGAGCAGACCGTTTTGGCCAACTATGGAAATCAGAATCCACATCAGACAAACCAAGTCTACGTGTTTTTGCCACGAGCGATGCCGGAGTTTTGTTGGGTTAAGCAAGCGACCAACTACAGTGGCGACCTCTGAGGAACGGACAACCTCCATACAAGAATCAATGATATAAAGGGTTTTCAAGGCTGACCGAACCGGATGCATCCCTCAAATACAGATCTCCAGTCAGGGAAATGTGCCTTTCCTTTTCACAGTTAAAACACAAACACCTCGTTGTATGACAACCTTACCTTGCATCTAGTCACCGCGAGAACGAAGAGTAAAAACACTCTGAGGCATAACAAGTTTTGATATGCCTGGTTCTTCCGTGAACAGACGTAATGTACTACTCATAAGGTTGCTGAAAATTCTTCGACAGCCCACGACCAGTTTCGCTCTTCTTGGGGCTCATCAGGTAGGCGCAGTCCCCGAGTTTCCATCAACCTTATGTTCTACGTGAATCCAAATTGGACTGATTTCGACAAATACACTCATTTGCATGCCGATTTGGTTTTGACGGAAGACTCACCTGGAGCCCAGCTGGATCATGTTCTTCAACTGAATGTGCTGCACACAGGCCGCCTCATGTTTCAGTTGGTACGATATTCGAGATATCGCAGTATATTTTCATGAAGGAAACTACTCACAAGGTTGCTGAAAACTCTTCGACAGCCCACGACCGGTTTCGCCCTTCTTGGGGCTCATCAGGTAGGCGCAGTCCCCGAGTTTCCGTCAACCTTATGTTCTACTTGAACCCAAATTGGACTGATTTCGACAAATACACTCATTTGCATGCCGATTTGGTTTTGACGGAAGACTCACCTGGAGCCCAGCTGGATCTTTCGTTTATGATGTTTTTAAGCAATTGCATGTGCTGTACCAGGCCGCGTCATGTTTCATTTGGTATCGCGATATAGACGCGGTATAGACGTAATACACTATACACACAAGGCTGTCGAAGAGTTTTCAACAACCTTATGATTAGGAAACGCAGCAGTTTTTGAGGACGAGACGCACCTCGCGTTTTTTTTCAGGCTTTTTCGTGTGCTACTCACCATCCGCAGTAGTTGGTATTTTCGACAATTCCGGTCTTTGTGATAGTTCGGTGGCCACATTCTGTTTTTGTCTAAAGCCGATGTGCGAGCTAATCTAACAGAGCAACGTTCAATACCTACAGCTTCCTTCTATAAGTTAGGGATTAGACCATTTGAAAACCTAGGCAAAGATGAATGAACATATTTTCCGGAACGGTGTCGGTGTAAAGAATGGTCGACTAGCTGTCTGCACACAAATTTAGGTGGATCAGAGATTCCCATATTAACTAGGGTCGTGTGTCAATAGCTTCTGCCAGTAAATGAATCCAAGATTCCTGGTACGGACGTAACTGTACTTCAGAATTTATCTCGAGTCATAGCTTATCTCTTTTGGTGCGCTTTCTCCCCGGAAACCCCAGTGCAGTTGTGGACTCTGTTGAGACCGAACAGCCTCGTGACTCGGTTAACAACAGCTTCCTGACAGACCACTAATAAGAGTTTAGACGCCATAGATTACTGGCGATATCCCAACCTGAAATAGCTTGGGTAGACCAAATTTTCCAAAAGCTTTCGACTGAATGTGGCGAGAGGACTTGACTACCACACCGCCAATCTACGGACTGCTTTCTTACAAACTCGTTGGTAAACCACACGTTTTAGATGCGCTTCGGCAGTCCACAAGGTCAAGACGAGTGTTTCCAAGGTTTCTGCTCTTCCTCTACACTGTGGCTGCCGTCTATCAATGATCCGTGCTATCGCACATGACGCAACCATCTTAAGTTCGTCTCAAAGAGCTGCCGCATGCACACCACCAGCAAGTTAAACGGCGATCCTGCAAATTTCTCAAATATGTCCCCTTTGATCTGCAAGATGTTCATATTTCCAACTTCTCTGCTTAGCACATGTTGTCTACACTGATGGAACAGCCACTCAAACCTTAGACTAATCACATCTGGTACTTAACTCAAAGGCGAGCTCATGACTCGTATCAAGGTATTTTGTGCGCACAAGTTTCATGGGTATTGGTTCATCAATATAACTTCATGGAACGTCAAAAAACCCTGGTTGACCTTATGGAGTAGCATCTTGACTGCCCTTTTGGGATAAACCCTTAGACCTGTTGTTATAGTGGCTAAGGCGCGGACCTACTGACCGAAAGGCCAGTGGTTCATACCCAACGTCCACGTCTCGGATGCCCTCATCTAGGCTCGGGCGACCTGTCAGTATATAGGTCCTCGTGCTTCCTTCGAGTGGCACGACAGCTGGGCACCGGTAGGGTGTTACAGCTGAACAATTGTAATTCTCAAAATACACTCATTTGCATACTAATTTGGTTTTGACGGGAGAGTCACCTTGAACCCAGCTGAATCTCTCGTTTATGATGTTTTTAAGCAACTGCTGCACAAGACCGTCTCATGTTTCAGTTGGTACGATATTCGAGATATCGCGATACATGTATAGACGTCATACACCACTCATAAGGTTGCTGAAAATCCTTCGACAGCCCACAACCGGTTTCGCCCTTCTTGGGGCTCATCAGGTGCGCGCAACTTCATGCTTTACTTGAACCCGAATTGGACAAATACACTCATTTGCAAACCAATTTGGTTTTCACTGGAGACTTGAATGAATCTCTCGCTTACACCTGAGAGAGAAATCTGATGCAATGAGTCGTATTCACCATAGGCTGAAGAGCATAGCAACTGACGCGGTTCAGCAGAACAGGTGAAAAGATCAACAGTCTTTCAAGAGATAGAACACGTTATGTGGCAATAAAACGGTAAGAATCCAACATGACATGAGGACCTGCGAGAGAAAAGCCAGGAGGACTCCGGCTCTCTCACTCCTCTGAGAAAATGCATAGAAGCGAGTTGTGTTGGTTGGAAAAGTTGGACAAATTAAGACGTCCAGTTTGAAAATGAAGACGGGGACATCAAATCCACTCAACCTCCCCTGACTGTAACAGCCTTTATAAAAACTTGCCCTGTTCTCGTGGACTGAAGGTGAGAGTGAGCGGCCTTTACTAGCTAATGCAGACAGATAATATGCACATGATTTCACCAGAGGTTGATGGAATAGTCGTAAATATTGGTCTGTCAGGTGAACCTTAAGTAGTTCCAAATCATCCCTAACACAGCTTTGACCGTTACCCGTGAGGAGAATTCGTTGGACAGCGTATCGAGCTTACGGAATTTAGAAAGTAATGTTAAAACATGTGATAACTGAATGATAACTGTTGCAAAAAAAGTGGAAGGATAATGCAGTCAAGAAATGAATCGTACCTTTCTAGTGATCGGATTAGAGTCGGCCACCAAACAAACGTTGAATGAGTGAGCATGCGGCTTTCCAATTTTTAAATCTGTCCGAATCGCTTGGGTCGTGAGTGAGCCTCGAAGCCATACAATTCAAGAAGCAATCCGAACAAGCCTCAAAGAATTGATGAAGATCTTTTTTATCCGCGTGCCTCCTCGGTGAGCTAGGGCAGAAATCTACCTGTCAAATGTTTCACAACTGAGCCACAAAGCCAACCCAGTTTTTCAGGAGAACGAAACTGAATGTCTCAGAGGGTAATGGGAACTAACAACTAAAAGAGACGTGTTCTGCGGTTGCTATTTCGTCATCCAATTAAAAATGTAGGTCACTGAGCCAAAATTACTTCTTGGTCGGCTATTGCCTGTGGGGAACCGCAGGAATGGATATCACATAAAGATCGCTAAAAAAAACAATATCGTTATTTCCTATCAGGGTTTGAAGCAGCTTCCACTTGTGTAGTACCGTGCATCTTCGCCAGATGAGGGTTTGAGGACCTTTTGAAAACATACGAAGCATCTGTTTCTCTAAGGGTCTCACAAGCATTTCTAAAGGATGAGTAGTAAGATGCATACTGAGTGATCGTGACGAAATAGGGTATTCATTAACGACCGAATTTTGGAAGCAGTCAAACTTGAGGTGTGGGCTTTTTTCTAGCCAAATTCTGGTTGCAGGTCATACACTTGCCAGGAGGAACTTTCTGACTACTCACCAGTAGTCAGATGATCGTCAGCGTTAGTCACACACCAGCTGAATAAACAAGTAAAATTCCGAAATTGTTAGTCGCGCACACCTGATTGGTTTCATTAAAGAGGGGAAAGCTCATGGAGCTGAGTTTTTCGGGACCTGACCACATATTTGCCTTAGGCAATCAGGTTTCTTCATTTTTTCGAAGTAACTCACTAGAATGTGTTGCGCTTGACGATGGGTAGCTTTAGCGACGTACGGCCTCGCAAAGAAGCGTTGCGAGGACCAATTGTTCTGTTAACCGACTGTATCTCGGTTGAATCGCTGTTCTGTAAAGGACTGCTGAGCTAACGAAACAAAATGGTGGATGGTTGAAAGTTTCAAGAACAGGGGTGCGCGGCCAGGTTGGTACCATGGGATTATTGTTTGAACACACTATTGATACAAAATAAGTAGTGTGTAATAACGCAAGTTACAAAGGGTTGGTCTTGGAGAAGTGGAATCCGCTGGCCACAAATAACGGATGTAGACTAGCCTGTTAATTTGTGAACGTGGACCACCAGCAGGCTAGTAAGTCAGAACATAAAACAGTTTTTAGAGACTCAGTACCGTCAGTGGCCCATAAAGTATTCGGGTCCTCAATGAATAAATGTCGAAGAGACGCGGATCCGCGTAGTAATTAATAGGAACCCTAGTGTACAAAAACAACCGGACCTCGCCGAATGTGATGACTGTCCAGTTAGGGAGTACGAACTAGAGAAAATGGATCTTGTCAAGCTAGTTATTCTCAAAACGTATGCTTACCTCAGTTGCCAGTGGTAGCGCTGCAGTGTCAATTGCACTCGCAGTGCACGACCCCAGCTCAAGCTCTGACACTTTCCTGATGGTTCATGGGTGGAATAGCTTCCAATAACCGCGCTGTTCACCATCAACACGTATCGATCAACAGGATCACCATGGAGGCGACAGATTGATCTGATGAGATTGAGATTCCTGGAATGCATGGGGTTGATAAATGCATCTAAAAATATATTTACTCCTCGCACAGTAAGCAAACAAACAAGGACTTAAGATCTAGTATCCGTTGTACGGGAAATTTTCAAAGGCAGTCACTTAGCAGATAAATTACACGGAAGTACAAACCGCCTGATGGTGAATTCCAGGAAGTGCCTACAGCCTTTGAGCAGCAAAATGAAGAATATAAAATGGATTATCCACCATTCAGCACTGATGGCTTAAAGCGGTTCCGCAAAAAATAATGGAAGCCTCGAAAATTCTTTTAGTAGGAATGCAGAATTGAACGATAAGAATATCAAGACTGGTCTTGGTGACATTTTATGGAATCGTATCACCAGTTGTAGTCAATGGCTCCCAAATCACTGAGTAAATTAGCTGAGAGATCCGCTGGCAGGGGCTCGTTAAGTTTCCCGGCTCAAGTCTTGGAATGCATGGTTCATTGAGTTTTCTTTGATAATGTCGCGCCAAGTTCAGGAAGGGTTTCTACGCACGCCTTCAACTAGCACATCAATCGGCACAAACCCGCCTCGAAACCATTCAAGACTACCAGAAAAAACTATGACAAGATGGTATTTTGTAAGACGGTCTAAATGGGAGATAGTGTTCCGCTGGGGAACATCACCGACCTGAAAGTACCAACCAAGCTCAAGTCTGGGTGGAAGAAACCACGAGAAGTGCAAAAAGCGCCGTCAGAAACAAACCGTATAGTGAGTCTTGGATGACAGCGCGAGTAAAGCTATGATAGTCCAGTTCAACCCATCGAAATCCTGACGCCGAACTAGAGCTGCAGGTACGACCCGAAGGACGTTGATTTTAGGCAATAGGCAGTGTAAGGAGCTACCGATGGCAGAGCACGGACTCTTGTATACTACGTACGGTAATCATTGAACGAACCGCGCGTTGAGACAAGCGGTCAGCGCTAGCAGACGTTCACGTAATATCGTATGATTCTTGTATGAGTTTCTTATTCCCACTAGTGTTGTTTTTTTACCAATAAAGTTCACTCTAGTACGATAATTTTCTGTACCTCACGCTCTACTTCTGGGCGACATCTGACATCACTTTGCATAACAAGTTTAACGTGAATTGTCAACACAAACAACCCGACTGGTCAGTTGGTCATAAGAATGGGTGAAATGTGAACCCATAGGTAAACCTGTATTATTTGATTAGGATGACAGTAATCCGATAGTTGCCTGAAGAAGACTCAACTTTTTTTAAATACAACCACCTGAACGATTAAGGAGGCGTTTAGGAGTGTTTGTTCCTCTTGCTGTGCAACTCTGACACCTCAGTCTTTTGAAGATTCAGGTTAATCCGAAAAATCACACTCGGTTGAAAGGTGAATGAAAAATATGTGCCAGTGTGCAGTGCCGGAGCGCTTTGTATTACGAATTCAACATACCGAATGAACAGGAGCATGGGACGAGGTATTTGCTGAAGAACAGCCATAACACGGTCGAAGTGTTCAGCTGCAGTGGCGCGGAGGAACATACGGTCCGCTTCAGTCAAGTGGGCTGGCAGATACAACGTTTTCCGTCGCCAGGGCTTTTGCAAAATAACATCACCAAATGTCGCCCAATCTGCAGAGGCGGATGAAAACGATGGGGGAAACACGAGATTCACTGATACTACTTTACTGTGACAACAAATATTACCTTATAGCCAGAACAAGCAGGTATTCTATCGAATTATGGAATAACTAATTCGATGAAAAGTGGCCACCTGGACAAAATAAACTGCCAATGACGGTGCCACGATATGTCGGCAGTTCAGTAATCGCAAACAAAAATGTTGTACAAGAAGCAAGCAGTCTGGTTACGTGCTCATCACAGGGAATACTGTGGCATTCGAGAGATTTAAGGATGCTGACGTTTCCAGAAATCTGGAAAATGAATACGGAAATACGTAGAACGCTGAGCTCAACAGAAGCTTCGCAACAACGACTCAAAACTAGGCAAGTCGAATACTCAGCAAACGAAGTGATCTTCCAGTCTAGTGTCAGTCACTTAAATCGCACTCTGTAAATCTTAGAGAAATTTCCATTGGGCTCTCATGTGACTTATACTGAACCAGGATACCCCTTGACAATGTCAATTGTAAAAAATCTAGAAAATCTATTAAGTTGTGAATAATGGGAAACTTTTCAAATTTCAACGGAAAATCCATCGACGCTCAAAAGCCAAGAAGCGGTGTGCAGTTGTTTGGTCTTTGTTGAAAACCCACAACGGCGCGCACTTCACTGACATCTAGGGAGGTTTGAACCCGCGACCTTCCGGCTATAGCTTAACACTGTAACACTCAGCCACAGGTGTTTGGTTAGCAGTATGACTAACTTGGACTTAGACAGGACATAGTACCATCATCCTCCGGCCACTAAGTTCACATCACATGGTCTGTCTACTCGAGTGATGATTTCACAAAATGAAGACCCATTCGGCGTGTCTTTGCTTTTCTGACGGAGACTGCTCAAAGCATGTGGGCAACGTGAAGTTCCAATGGCGATTCCCTGATTTGGCGACGGAGACTATCTATAGCTGAACAGTGGCTCAGAAGATGAGTGAAACTTCCGTCTGAGAAGTCGTCCTTCGAGGAACCAGTCAATAATTGACTACGTCACGTGGTTTCTGTGATTAACGGATGAGTGGGGCGCTATAGCCTGTTCAGTTAAGAGCTAATCATAATCAATTTCAATTCAATTTATCAGCTATAAGCCGTGTACCATAGGCACATTGGTTCCAACTGCTACAGTCTCGATCACTGGAAAATGGGTATGTGGAATGTACAACCAGCTTTGGAGGCGAAGGCATGTGCAGTTTGTTCAGAGATTGGGTAGCTACGCATTGAAGGCGATAGCTTTGATACACGAGCGCCACTGACTGCGCGATTGAGCCATTTCTGCCAAAGTCATTAACCACTGGTGATTTGAGTCCCGGGGTCCCCATCCAGGAAGGCGGCAGCTGCCCACCCGACTAAGTTTACTGGTTAGTGTTTTCGTACTTCGTTGCCAAGTCATACCTGGCCCTCCAGGTTGGGGATTGGAACATGTGTGGCGACGTGTTCCGTAAAATTGGTAATGTAATTGCATTTCCAGCCCAACACCGCTGCCTTGCGGTTAGGCTTTTGAGCCAAAGGCTTTGGTTGAGGACCCTAATCG
>SJOL01007826.1:76497-112646 GCA_004794785.1 Opisthorchis felineus | reverse complement strand
TTCTGGGCGATGGTTGAGACACGGAACAGTGGCTAGGGGGTTGGCAGATGGGTTGATTGCACTGCATTGTACGATGTGTTGGGAGGGAATGAGGGAGAAGGCCGGTGAGCGAAGAGCTGCAACCGAATGGTTGAGCATCCAAACTACTAGCCCGAAGGTCACGAGTTCGAGACTCCCTGCAGTTTCGTGAGATACATACTGTCAATGATTCCGGACAAGAATGAAACAGCAACCCGGCTTTTCAGCTTTTGATTCACAGGAGCAGATCTCTTCACACTACCATCAATATAGTTGGATGGCTAGGCCATGCATTTGTTGACACAGTGATGCGAGATTACCTCCAAAACTGAAAGCAAAACTACACGCCAAAACTGGTATTTCCGACAGCACGAAGGAGTAGTGCTTCTTTGGAATCCTGAGGGACGTCACATTTGAAGGTGTGTAATTACTAGGCGTGGATCTTAGCGCGTTGTGCAGGCTAACGTCATGAATATATGTCAGCAGTAGCCAGTAAGTCAGTGTAGGTCACGTGGTCAACCGTAACAAAATGTGCATCGGAATTTCTAAATCCTGGGCACAGATCGATAAGCGAAACTCGCAAGCCTGCAAATAGCAGATGGGAAACGTCAGGCTTTTCGGAACCTAATCTGCCAGTTAGTCTCGTTAGGCAAAAAGGGGGATACAAAAATGCAGAAAATGAGTAGTGCCATGTAAAAATTGTCGAACAGCTGTGCTAACCTTGAACACCCAACTCGAATGAAGCTTTCTTCATACCCTCCTCATTGCAATCCAAAATAGCTCTGTACATTTCACAGAGGGAAATACGCTGATTGTGAGGAAGGCTGTCGTACAGACCGTGGTCCAACAGAACCAGCTGCAAAGGTGTAGTATTTGACACTGGTGCCACGAAATACGGGGGTATACCATGTCGGAGCCAATTCCAAGTTTGAACGGGTAAGTGGAAAACGAAATACAACCACACGTAGGTTGTCTTGACCACCCGACGTGTCAGGGCCAGGGGAGAAGCGAACCAGCGGGGTCGTGGATCAGACAGAGGCCGTTTCCGGATGAGCAGGTTGCCAGGATGTGGGTCTGCGTGAACAAAACCTGTGCAAAATACCTGGTAACTAAAAACGCGCACTAGAAGTCTATCGATATCGGCTAGACAAAAGCCGGCTTCGCGCAGGGCAGAAACCTGAAATGTAAAGAAATATCAAAACGACTGTAAATACACCTGTCAGGGCTTTCAATGTAAAAAGTAAAGGACAATGAAGTCGGTGGCACTGAATGAAATTGTGGTGTTTTTACATAGTTAGTTTATCGAGTAGCACGTGGAAAAATTGACAGGACAAATGCAGTAATCTCCTAGATAGGGGGTCACCACGAAAGGTGAAGATAATAGGCCTATTTCAGATGGGACCGCATACCAAGTGGCAGCTAGTGGAGGACCAAGTTTCGGATGCTTTGGTAGGTGGCTTCTCATTAAAGATGTTCCACTTCGGGAGCTTATCACATTTCATACTAATGCCTGATGCACAACAGTCACACTGAACAGGCGATATGGATCAGTGGTTAGAGCGCGAATTTACTGACAAGAAGGTCCGTAGTTCGAACCCGACCTCTGCCCCTCGACTCCCCCAGGCTTGGGCAACCTGGCACTATCCCAGCCCTCGTGCTTCCTTCTAGTGGCATGGCAGTTAGGCGCCGAAAGGGTGCTACAGCTGAACACTGAACGACATGATTAATCCAGAGGTCTAAGGCGAATATAGTGGGAGCAGAAACCTTGACAGAAAACAACATTCATTTCCCAAAGCGAAATTCCACATTTCTTTACCGAAAAAAAAAATCGGGAGAAGGACAGAATGTGCAATTGATCGATATTTTGGCTATCTAGTAGTATTACAGAGGCGTTTACAACACGTGACGTAAAGTTTTAACTGAATCCGAGCAATACGTTCGTCCTGAAGTTTTCCGGGTTTGCAGGCTGGGACAGAGAAGCAGAACCGGGGAAAGACCCCTTCATGTGGATGCCTTCCGTGGATATTAGTTCATAAGTGATTTAGCCCAAAGTATTATGGGAACAACAGCTGCACGGTTTTTCTAAGCGAACAGTCACCGAATAATGTTCGGCTACCAAAAGCCTCGAGGCAGAGCACATTATTCCGATGAGTAAATGATCACGATATGGAGCAAAAATTGCTGCACCAAGCGTGACTACGTACCATAAAGGGATGGTGATTGCACAGAGTAGGGGGGAGAGTAGTATTTCGCATGTACGCAAACAGTTACACACTTCGTTAACTTTGATCCCGTCAATAAATTCTGCGGTCAGTACCCGCTTGCTCGTCAACTCGCGATTGACCCGGGGAATGTGAACGGCTCCGTCTGGCTGAAGAGTGCCAAGGTGGGCCAAGTGCACGGCACACTTTTCTGCGTTGTCTGCCTCATTTTCGAAGTCCAGTTCTTTGGCCAAAGTCTTCTGTAGGAGGGAAGAATAAAGGAAAGATGTTGGGAGATGGTAACAGGCTGATAGCTTAAAGCTGGTCCTTCTCACTGGATTTTTCGGTAGAGCCCTTAAGATGATCCTCAATAACAGAATATTACAATGAAAACACTTACAACCATAGGGATATACCGATGTTGTATGTATCAACGTTGGTTGTAACCCACCACACTGAAAATCCGTGACAGAACATGCGCGCTACGCATTCTACATGTGTACATCAAGGACTCGGATAGAATGAACTCACATGGAGTCGTCACATCACAATAAAATATATTCGGATGAGACCAAATCTAGCCACACGCTCGTTCACTTTAAGTGATCAACCAAATGACAGAGGACAGGCCAAACTGAAGAGCCCTAATCAAGGAGAAACTGGCCGTAGTCCGTGGAAATCAGGGCCATTTCAGAAATGAGAACCCAAAATGACATCATCTTATCGGAACACGAATGAAGCTGTAGCTCTAGAGAGTTTGAGAGCTACTGTACAATACATGAATTCGAATACATCTTGCCTCTGTCGGGAAGCGTCCAGACATGGAAAAAGTACATGTGCAGAGAACGACGCGTCCCCAAGGTTACTATCGGTCCTACACGTTCCGTATAGCAGGTGCGTTGGCGGAGCTCACCAAACACGGCTTAGCAGCATGCGACCAGCGGAGTGGGTGTGAGGCAGAAACGGCGCCATTGGCTGTACAGGACGAACAAGTGAACGACCATATTTGGCCGTTTAGTCATCCTATATATTTACGCAGAATCTTTGTATGTTTATCCTGACAATACAGCCGTGTCCCGGGTTCTCAGTCTTCTTAGCGCATAGTCTGGCAGGCTCAGTTCAGGCGTAACCAACAGACGGCCACCCACGATACAACGGCCCCTTCCAAACGTAATGGAATAAAGCAAAACGGAGTAGTTTGTAGCTATCGACGATCTTCAAGTTTGAAGCGAATTTTCATCCTGTAAATGAAGTATACGTACCCTGAAGCACTGTAAGACTGCTTCGTCCTTGTCAGAATAATTAGCAACGAAAATCTTAATTTTCCACAGCGATTCAAACCCGTGATCAAACTACAAACGACTAATCCGCTGGGAGGGCAACTCACACTCCCACGGATCGTACGGTCCTGGTAATGGAGAAGTCGTCACACGAGGAGCAAGTTACCACCGGACCGAACCACGTAACACAAACTGCGTGACGGAGGATTGATAGTGATCCACCCTGTCTAAGTGTGAGTGTGCGTCAAGATAACTGCATTGTAGCAGTGAGATTTGATTTGTTGCCAGACGTTTCAAGTTTCATAAGGGATAGATAGAGTCTTCCATTTCGTCGAGGAATCATCATCATCATCATCATCATCATCATCATCAAAGACAGCAACATCAGTGTTGACACTGATGCTTCACTGCCGTACAACCATAAGGTTCGTCTAATTATATTTAAAGCCCTAGAGTGAAAAGAAGAGAAAAAGAGTGGGTGAGGGAGGGAACCTAGTGCTGGCCTATGTCAAGCGTTCTGAGGTGCCTACACCTCCAAGCGCTCAATCAGACAGTCTGGAAAGAAACTGACAGCACGAACGCCACTGACATCGATTAGCCGCCATTTCTTGCAACGTTTCCAGCCATGCACAGGCGGGGTCACGGGGGCCCCATCCTGGAAGGCGTTCAACACCAACAACACCCAAACTCTTCGTGCCTACGGGGAAATTGTTTTGGATACTAACACAGCGAAACCCCTCATTGAGAGTGAAACAAAATACCCCAGAAGCAGGATATAAACGCATTTGTGACCTTCTCAAGTCATCAGCTGGGTGTTCGCACTTTAAAAAGGGATGAAATCCAGACTACGTTGTGCAGTGTACTTTCGGGGCAAAAATCGGATATCGATCATCTAAGTGAGACACCTGTTTGCAGGAATGACATGATGGGTTACACTGCTGTTTCGGCTGAATGCGAGATAGCTTACGCTGGCGGATCAGATACAGCATTATCTGTTCCCAAATGTTGAGATAGTGCTTAACTCTTACGGCAGGTAGAGGCAACTAAGCACTTATCGACAGCATCGTTATCACGTTTTGTCAGTACAATGACACGGCAAGCCTCCAGGTACAATCGGTGCTGCACCGAACTAAGTTGTATCATTTTAGAGAGACATGGAATTCGGTAGTGCGCAGCAAACACTGAAGGGCTAGTGTAAGGAGCATCGAGCGATCAGACTGTGCATGCGCCAGCTGTTGATCGAAGTTGGATATTGGGAAAATATAATGCGGCAAAGAGGACTGGGTTTACTAAAACACGATTCCCATAGACAAGTGACAGGGTTAGGAGCCAGCAACTTGATAACTAGGCTGCCTACCAGCAAACGGACCGTACAAAATTTGGGCCCACTACGGCCGCACGCATGTAAGCGAGCATCGGGGGCATTCAGTTGTCACTGTTGTATGATACTATTTGCTTCGCCAATCGCTCATTAACTGCGATGATGTCGAAACCAAGTCGCCTTACCTTTGTATGTCAATGTGACTGGCCCTGCATTCTATTTTATTATCGTTCAGCTGTAGCATCCTTTCGGTGCCTAACTTCCACACCACCAGAAGGCCCTGCACGCAAACAAGACTTCGTGGAAGCGAGTATGATTGGTAGGGGACTTAATAAGCAAGTCTCGTCGGTTGTAGCTTCCTCCAAGGTGTGTTGTTGCCTGCCGCGTTCAGGCTGTGACGACCGGACCAAGCCTCAATCGGCATGTTCCCTACAAGTCCCAAACCGTACGTATTTACTTGGAATGGTTTGAGTATACCTATCTCCGTGTAAGAGTTGGCAATTACTGCTAACCTATTGGCGTGGCATGTATCCATTTGAGTCTGAGCATCCGAATACTACACAATAAAAAGTGCACGACGCCTGTATTGGAAATTGCAGTTATTCGACAGCTTGTAGCAAGAATCGGTTGCCCGGTTAGATGGAAAACCAAGTAAAGTTCACTGGGACGAACAAAGAAGACGACTAAATTAGAGCTAGTTGCAAACAAAAAAAGATAATCGTTCAGCTGTAACACTCTTTCGGTGCTTAGCTGCCATGCCACCCAAAGGAAGCACGAGTGCTGGGATACTGCCAGGTTGCCCAAGCCTAGACAGGGAAAGTCGAGAGGCAGAGGTCGGGTTCGAACCACGGACCTTCTGGTCAGTAGATTCGCGCTCTAACCACTTGGGCCATCTCGCCCAAACACCACAAACACCAAGAAGTAACCTCAGTTTATTGCTAGATTGCTTCGGTCCAACTAACCACAAGTTAGCCATACCAGTACACTGAATCTTGACAATCTCACGTCAAATCTCCTTCCCCCAGGAGTGGTTTTTGTTTAGGATCTTGTATGTCTATCCCGCAAATTGAAAGAAACTACCCAGATATCAAAACAAACTTACACGCATATCCTGAAGAACCCAGGCGAAGCCGAAGTTTGGATGAACATATTCAACCAACCTCAAGAGAAATTCTAATGTACGAATATCTCCGTGGAAACGGTCACGCAGATCTTCATATTGTACTTTCACAGCAACACACTCCCCATCTTTGGTGACAGCACGATGAACCTGAGCAAGACTAGCAGCTGCAAAGGGCTCTGGGTCGAATGTGCCAAATACTTCTGACGGAGTTTTGCCAAAATCTTCAAGAAATATTCGATCCACCTGAAGTTGAAAAAAAACATGAAATGGGTACTCAATGAAGCTCGAGATAGAAAATTTATTTAAGGCGTGTGGGGAGTAACATCTGTGTAGTAGCGCGGCGAGCTGACGTAAATAATTGTAGCGATGTCATTACTTTCGCTGAAGGGACAAATAGTGTAAAAACAAACTGGGCAGACTAAACCCGTTCGTTTTCGCTGTGCTGTTATCAGAATAAGCCCGCCTGTACGCGCGCAACTATCCCTTGCCCCGAGTCAGTTTGGTTTTGCCGGTTAGATTTAACTGAAAAGCTTGTTTGTCCGACTGGAATGAAACCTAGTCAACAACAACTGAAAACTTGGTGGCGTGTTGAAGACGTGTTCTGAAAGACGTTTTGCAACTTTTATTTGGAGTAGAAGTACGTGGGAACTTCTCAGAACCGCAGAAAATGTCGAGTCAACGCTTAATGTGTATCTGACACCGCATTTGGCGGGAGTAAAATGTCCGCACAGTAAACACGCTTCCATCTAGGTTTATAAACAGTCTCCACATTCCTCAACGTGGGTATCCCAAAGGTATTTTTGCGCAACTGTCAGCCGGATGGAGACTACTCAGTGGTTAGAGCGCGAATTTACTGACCGGAAGGTCCGCGGTTCGAAACCGACTTCTGCCTCTCGACTTCCCCTCTCTAGGCTTGGGCAACCTGGCAGTATTCCAGCCCTCGTGTTTCCTTCTGGTGACATGGCAGCTACAGCTGAACGGTTCTGTTCAGCCGGAACCCCATATGCTGGTGTTCATTCACCAGCTGCCCATCGCACCGGCTACTATTAGTTTGTGTACACTGGTACAGGCAACCACGGGGGAAAATGTAGCGGGCCTCTCCTGCAGAGTGCTTAATTTTCGGGAGGATCGCAAACTAAATCATTCTGATGGTGAATACTGCTTCATTAGCACCAGGATGTGGCCTGCTGAGCGTAGGACTTTTACTGTTTAAGCAATGAACACAAAGTGGGGGCACAATGGCATTGTGAAGAGAGCTAAGTGGCCTAGGAGCGGAAAATTGTCAGTCACTAATACAGGCAAAATCTAAGTCCTGACACTAACCGCCTTCAACACTGGAATTGCTGTTTATTTAATTTCTGTTTGCTCATGGTCGTTTGCTAGTTGCGTGAAACTCAAAGATAGACGTGGGGACGACTAGGGCCATCGACAAAGACATTCGGCTCAAACGTTTGCATTCCAGCAGCACAGCGAGCACAGATCTCACAAAGACTCATGCCTGTGGCTGGCTGAACGCAGGTGCATTCAACCCTGACAAGTCCACTCATGTTTCCACCTGATTTCATTGTTCCTCGACCAGGCTCCTACTTCTTACTGATTCCGGCTCGATCCCCCAACCAACGGCTCGCTTCTTCGATTTTCTTATCTGAATAGTACCAACTGGACCGGCAGGTGAAACTTATTGTAACCCGAGCCTACAGGAAACTCAGATTACATTTTTTCACTCACGTAAATACTCCAACATCCTGGCAACAAGCCCCAGATCCATTTCACCATGGAATACTGCAGCCGTAGACGGTATTTCAACGTAAAGGCGTGCGTTTTATTGACCCCCCCCCCTTCATTGGCAGACAAAGTGCATACCCTCTACCACCGTCAGGATGTAGCCTCTCTCTCTCTCTCTCAGCATTTTATTGCTATTGCTACGGTTAACGCTCCGGCTAACTCACCTCTCCGGTCCCTCTTCCACAATCATTCAGTCGACCAATGTGCCTATTCCCCTCTAGTCACGTGCATCAGGTTTCAGTTCCCCGTTGACCAGTCGTTTCTCAGGTTCCTCCAGAACCGCTCGTCTGGTTTTCAACCTTTTATAACCATAAACTATTCGAGACTACGGTTGAAGTTCGTCTGTCCAAACCATCATTTCCAAAAGTTGTGCTTGTTCCAACGCCACTTATCTATACGTGTTGAGGTTTTTTTTCGTATTTCACTGGTCGTTTTACTGTCCATCAACCTTCCACGCGGTCTCTGACTATTGGTCTCCCTTCCCCTTGCAAACGACTTTGGTGACTAATAAAAAAAATGAACCAAAAGTCCTCCCGGACCAACTCGACGAAAGACCGCGGTTGGTTGTCAGAGATTGGAGTGTTGCTTCGAGATACGGCTTGTTGTACGTATATGGTCCACACAAACGTGACAGGGTTAAAACCCGGTTTGGTTTGGTCGGGAACTTCGCCATCCCCTCAGGCAGTGCATGAGTACGGCGTGACTGTGACATCTGTCACCACAATTATCCGACACTTTTCACAAGCTCTCTTGTCGCTTTTCTTGGATGGTGGAAACAGTACCGGGACGCTCGATAGTAGACAGGCCGTTAGAACTACAACAAACGTGTCTTCAGCAAGATGATTCGTCGTTTTGGTTTGAAAATAAACAGTAAAGGACACTGCCCACAGAATACGGTGCTGATGGTGCATTCATTGAGATGGGCATGCAACGATTTGTTCACCGCCTTAGTTTTTATTCATGGTTCACCTTCACATGGATCGTTGAATGCGGTGCCAACTTCGCAGATAAAGCGAAAGAGTTCCTAGAAAGTACCGACTGCTGAAGCATTCAGATCTCAGGCGCTTTCAGACCGTTTCCTCTCCTAGAGGAGAAGATACCATGGCACCATGGACTGCAAACGGTAGATGCAATAAAAACGCGTGGAAAAACAGCCATGTTGAAAAGATTGGTTGTTCTGGTAGGTAATAGGCTGTTAAGTGTGATTTGAAGTAATCACAGTAGTACGTCTTATTACTGTTTTTGAGTTGATCCACGATCTTTTAGTTGTCTTTTGGCATGGCTAGGCGGACTTCTGACGGCGGCACAGTCGCACTTCGGTCACCAGCAGTCAGCAAAAAATTTGGCGGCACTGACAACTGACAACTTATAAATGCACTTCGGCGGGTTAACCTTTGACAGAAATGAAGGTACTTACGGTGATTATGATCAAGCTGATTGAAATGAAGGTATACATGGCGAATACAACCCTATTGCTTGGCTATCCTTGGTAATATCCGACCCCAAACGAATAAAACTCCGTATTATTGCTCAGGCAAATGCGAATCCACGAACAGCGGTATTACCATTAGAACCGCTTTGGTAGAGCTGAGAGGAAAGTTCCATGTCTTAGGCTTAAATGCGCCGAAAACTGGATAGAAAGTGTTATCTACTTCGTAATTATGAAGACTTCATGTGATGCCTCGACTTAGGAAATCGAAAGAGGCACAGTTTTCGAGAATTCAATATGTGGTACAGCTCAGCCTGATGATGTTAGTCTGCGCAGTTATTACCCGTCACAGGTCACATCAACAGTCGTGGCAGATGAGAAGAGTTGACGTGTCAACCTGAGATATAACTGGGCCCGCGTAGTTAGTTCTATACTAGCAGCATCCAAACTGATCAACGGATTTTGCCCAAGGTTTCACCCCTAACCTTTGTAAAAAACAAGTGCAGGGTTAGGAAGGAAGGCACTTGGTTAAACTACCGTCACGGTCGTTGAATCCAGGTGATCCCATCCACCCAAACGTCCGGTTTCGTTTTCAGCTCTCCGCTGTTTTTATGTCAGTAGGCGAACAACAACCGACAGACAGACAGTCCCCCTTTGTCCACTAATATCTCTCACTACCCGACAACACCCCGTTCGCAGACGCTGCTGGCCCACTTGAATGTGAGCGACCCAATCAGATTCCCCCACCCAGCCTATTTACCAGCAAACTTATTCAAAATAATAGGCCAGTAAATCAAAGGGATCTGTTCTACATACCCATCAACGTCAAACAAGCCAACAAGTCCATGTTGCTCAGAACTTTCCTCGAAGATCTACGTACATGTTTCCATAACACTGCACATTCTGAAGTATGACTTTGCACTGCATGGATTCAGTTGACAAGATTGGCCAAAAATGGAGGCTGGACATCCTTGCCGGACGCCCCTTCACACGCCCGGAAGTATGTGAATATAAGGACCGGATACTGTTCATAAACTTCTGGGATATTCCCATTTGAGCAAGTGTAATTAGGAGCACAGACCGATCGTCGGAATCAAACAAACATTTGAAGTCAGAGAACATAAGGATTGTGGGTCCTCAGTACATATAGAGCTGCTCTAACACCAGATGGAGTGTGAAGGTCTAGTCGATACAGTTTCCACCCGGTCGAAATTTCTCTTGATGCTCATACGTCGACTTTTCGAGTGGCGGCTTAAGACTACAAGAACCGGTGCCGCCGGAGGCCTTAGTACAACGGGAGTCAAACTGACATTCTGATGGGGTGATGGTTGATCGCGAAAGCCCAAGAGATAGAGGGCAGTCGCCGCCGGATATTGGTACAATATTTATCAGCTGACGCAGTCAATTGGTTAAAAATTAACCACCAGCGAACAATTAGCGATAAAGAAGGCACAGTCATTTGTCCAAAAACCAACTTTTGGAGATAGCCGGAGGACTTTGAAGAATGATACAACTGACATCCTGCAAAGCGGCTTTTGTTGGCAACGGACGCAATCTAAATACCCCTTTTGAAATGCACCAGGCCCAGAAGGGTTGCACCTTGTTCTCCTCAAGGGAGATGGACCTACTTTGACTGGCTTCTTCGAGCCAGGAGAGATAACTTCAGAACGGGCCAACTCTATGGTTGTTCGTGCCTTTCAAAAAGCTACCCTTGACCTGGCAGAGGGGTATGAAGGAGATTACGAAACGCTTGGGTGCCGTCGGTGCTACTCGCCTTCCAGGTTGGGGACCGCGTGATCCTCACTTCGCCTGGTTGGAGACGCTGCAAGATATGGCTGCCAACTGATGTCAGTGGCGATCTTGTTGTCAGTTTCTACCCAGATTGCCTGAATGAGTGTCTGGAGGTGTAGGCACCTCGGAATGATTGTAGTAAGCTAGCACTAAGTCTCTTACCCGTCCACCTTTATCCTTTTCTTCACAATAAGGCTTCAAATAAATCATGGTTGTACGGAAGCGAAGCATCGGTGTTGAACACTGATGTCATGCTGTCGATGATGATGATGATGAGGATCCAAATTATTTTCTTGTCTTATCCTACATAGACTAATCGCAGCTATGACGGAGTAATCTGCGGGAACCAAACCGCCCTAGGTGATACTTATTAGAATGCGGACGAGTCTTCTTGGAAATTAGTAGAAAACCGCGGTACAAAAGCTGTAGTCTTCCGAAGGTCGAAATGCGCAGCACCAACAACAGCAACATCAGAAAGCTTAAAGGTGCTGGAATAGATACCGGGATACAGCCTGTGTGAACTGCAAATTCTGCACACTGTTTCATTCTGGGGACGCGATTTTATGCTATATGGGGTAGCATCAGGCACGTAGAATTGGAATAGATGGGATCATCTGTAATGTACACCAATTTTAGTCTTCCCTGACTAGCTTTATCTGCTTTCGTTTTTCGTTTTAACGTGCACTCCGACCATGAGTCTAACTTTTTGACTTGAGGTGCGTTACCTGCTTGCTGGTCATTCCACATTCCGTGTGGCCACTTTACTATAGTCGTCGGTTAAATGCACAATCGTACCATGATTGTACTTCGCACTTTTCCCAAACACTCTGCACACGCTGTGTCCATATCGTTAGCCGCAACTAACCGTCATACTGCGTTGGGCTTACCACGACTTAGTGGGTCAGCAAACCCTGTAAGTTATTCCAGGATGACACTTCGGTGCGCCCTTTGAGTGCCAGCCAAGGGAAGCGTAGGCTGTTCATTCTTGCCTGCTTTATCGAAACTGTACCGAACCAGGATGACAACTGCAAGGTCGGAGTATGAGAAAACCAGACGTTCCAGGGAGGACTTCACAGCTCAGGGCACAAGCGGTGAATGCTCTGATTACCCCCATCCCGTCGTTTCGTGATAGCAATTCGAAATTTCGGTTTAGTCACTTAAAGGTCACGTTTGCATTAGGTAACTTTACGAGCAGCCTGATGAAGTATTATCACGTCGTATCACCGCTGCCACCAAACGTTACCGACAACGTGGGTGATTCACTGGATGCCCGAACGCGGATGCCCTTTATGAAAGATTGCGGGAGGCGCAGCTTGCAGACCAGTAAGTTCTGTCACAAGCTGAAGCGGCCGAACTGGGTGATCGCGCCTCCTCGCAGTTGCTGCAACAACTACAGCGGATAAGTGGCTGAAAATTCCACACGACACGGTCATCCGTGGATTTTGGCTGAAAAGTCAGTCAACGTTGCAGGCGATACGCAACGCTCCACTAGAATGGATGGTGAAATGCAGTGGAAAGATGCACATGTCTAACTCTCACAGTACAGGTGGCGAAGCTTAATCAAAATCCTCATATATTGGTGTCTTTCCCGCAAACGGCGAAGCTCACTCCGTCAGTGGATGCTCTTTCGATCCGTGCACCTTTTGGTCATGGGCCAGGTAGCCGCGACGATTTTCCCCCTCTTGGTTTTGCTCATCTCAGCCGCTGAATTTCTGGGGCGTCTGCTGTTTTCATCGCACGATCTGAACAGCCTCCTAGAAATGCCGTCTACCGTTCTCCACATTCACTAGGGGGAGTAAAACGGACAGGCCAGCGTGTGGCGACAACTAACGTGACTGGCTGCTCAAGTCACGTGTTATGCCATTGACTGGACCACTCGAGCACGCCTAGCGGCTCGTCAACACTGAGGCCTCCAGGACTACACGACAGCCGACAGAGGTTCATTTCAAGTCTGCGAGTAGTGAATGGTAACATCATCAGTGGCCAGTGCTTACTTTATTCGGACTGTTACCTTCGAACACCATTACGATGAATGTTTATCATCGCTGACCTTCAAGTACCTGTCATCGGCATCGGCTTTCTTCGCAACTTCGACCCCCTCATCGACGGCATTGCCTCGGGGACGGCTTCATACGGACCCTTAAGGTCAGAACATAGGTCCACATGGATCCAATCAGTTTCGAGCCCTTTAAACCGACATCATCACGATATGCTGGGATGCTTGACCGGTCCACATGGCCACTGAAGCCGCCGACGCCCGTGTCAGCTACGAGTGTAATGCAAAATATACTGGAGAAACGAAAGGTCTGCCAGCCTTAGCAAAAACAGATCGTCTCGTCCCTAACAAAATGATTTCCCGACCCGACCTTAACAATACGCTTCGCAACTTTCGGTCATCAGCATCATCTACAGCACAATATCCGGGTTCAAAATAGATACTTCGACAAAGTACAACCATAATTTAAGTGAAAACCTTATCATGAAGAAAAGTTTAAAGGTGGACGGCGAAGGGACTTAGTGCTAGCCTACCAATCATTCCCAGGTGCCTACACCTCCAGACACACATTCAGACAAGCTAAACGCCATCGGACCCATTATCAGCCATATGTTACAGTGCACCCCATCATGGAAAGCAAGTCGCACCGACAGGAACCAAACTTTTCTTTATCTCTTTCACACCACTCTGCCATGTCAGAGGTTGACCACCTCTCTGCCTGCGCCTCTAAATTGAGCACGCGAAGAAGTGCATCGTCAGTAAACGACTATTTGGTATGCGCAATATATAGCCAAACCACCTCAGTTTTTGGAGCCGGACACACTCTTCCAAAGAGGTTCCCGTGGTGGGGTTCTGGTGAACCGTCTGACGACCATAGTGTTGAAGATTTGGAACAAAAACAGAATAACAGTGGAATGGAGCTCCTCGACCGTCATTCCAGTCTTCAAAAAATGGAGCAAGACAGCATTTTCTCTTCGCTGCAGATGGCAGCCATGAGTTTTTTTCCGCTGGGTCACCAGCTGCCCACTTTGAAGACGGCTGGATACAGGCCGTCCGGTTCTGATACCATTTCATTTTTCGTTAGAGGTTTCTTTTGACGGGCGATTACGGTTTACATTCGTTGAATGTATGCACTGTGTTGTGTTGTTGTTTAAGGCCATCTAAACTGTTTTTCGACCCATCTTTTGCGGCTGAATTAATGAGCCGCCTTTTTACTTGTCGTTTCACTGAATGTTGCTTTTCTCCGGCCAATCGTATTGGTAAAGAGGACGGTTGTTTCCGGCAGCAAAAGCCTCTTCCATCTCCTGAGTTTCCGACGCCCACCAAAACTCTTGGTCTTTCCTTAGGCTCTTCACTACTTGGCGTTTGAAAGATTCTCATGCACCGTCGCACTCATCACCTGCTGGTATATATATCTTGGCATCAATCGCGAACAGCGATTTTTACGACATCCAATGGTCAGTTGATCATTTTGGAGAAGTCGGACAGACAACACCGAACGATGCTGGCATAGCTCCTTTCACATTTTCGATGCTTCATTCACGTGCTCCCTAACAGTAGTATTGGTTTACTGTAAACATTAGCTCTGAGTTGAGCTATAGTAGTTCTCCGAGGGTGGTACATTGGCATGCTCCTTGTTGACTTGCGAGGGCCAGAAAGAAATCTAATTGTCAGGCGTGCTCGCACTATGTCATGGTCGGAATCAGGTTGTGTGCCACAAAAAGAACGGCAGTCTTGAACGGTGGCTCCCCATCGGTGGCTGATAGCCACGTGATTCAGTTAGATCTACGGCTGATTTGCACTTGGTGGCCGCCAGGTTACGCGATACGAAAGTCTAGAAAGTTCGTACTGGCCATAAACAGCTCACGATCAGCACACAGCTGGAGGAGTCGCTCTCCGTTGCCTGTACCACGATTATCGACTCAGAATCAACCGCCAGGTGTGATTCAAAGGAGCCAAGACGACCGACTTGGACATTCGTGTCGCCCATAATTATCCCATTGTCAGTGCTTCTTGTTTGACTAATGAGCCCGGGTAGCTCTTGATAGAAAGTATATTCCTCAGCGTCAGAACTGCAGTTGGTTGGGTCATATGCCGAAACTACAAACAAGCATCGTATTTAGACCGAGTAGCATTGAGCTTGATTAAGCTGGACAACGGAGCAGCGCAATGACTACTGTTCAGTGAATCCAGTAATAATAATAATAATAATAATAATAATAATAATAACCGCCCGGCTGTAGCACCCCTCCGGTGCCTAGCTGCTATGCCACCCGAAGTTGCCCAAGCCTAGACAGAAGCAGCCGATACGCAGAGGTTGGGTTCGAACCACGGACATTCCGGTCAGTAAATTCGCACTCTAAACACTGAGAGATGGGATCGTCCCCGACACTTTAAGATGCATGACGCCTGGGTCTTGTATGTATGTTTCAGAAACACAAAGCCGGCCAATTTTCAGGTAGTATAAGGTCTGGGCAAGGATTGCCTGTTTGCCAATTTGACATAGAATACGGACGTTGACAGCTCCGGTTTAGAAAAGATCTCGTGGATTTAGCACACTGATATTGTTTATTGGAAATGAACATCGGTCGGATAACAAACAATCAAATGAGCCAGCAACATTTGCTTGCATGGTGGGAATGGGTTAACGCACTGTTGCTTACGCACTGTACAGAAGCCTGTTTACTATTTGGTTTTTCGAGTTTCCAACTTTCCAGCAACCCCTGCTTGTCATTCTGTGCAGCAACGATAGCCCAGACTGACGCCTCTAAATTTGCTTGCTGGTACGGTAGATTTGTTATCCACCTGTTCGGGTACTCACTTTCCCTTCGCAAGTGCTGGGGCGGTCGAAGAGAATCAAGAAACCAGAGAAGACACACCCGTGGTGCCATAGCGTACACAGGAAATTCGCACCTCCTGTCACACTGTGCATTCAGGTTGGGAGGACAGCGCGTAGCCGGCTGGTCTATCCGCGTGGCGTAGATAACTAGATAAACTAAATAACTGATCATCGGCTATGGTACCGTCTCAAAGCCTCCGAAATCAAGGCCCATGGTGCACAGTGTCTCAAGTTCCTGCCTTCTCGGACCTCTCTTCGACCATCTATAGAATTCATGCACACAGTGAATAGCCTGATTTTCCTTTTTCCATTGACTTTTATTGTCCGGACTTACCGGTCTACTCCACCTAGGGCAACCTTCTAAAGGGAGTTTACGTAGCGTACACTTATTTATGGTCTCGCTCGAATCATCATCATCATCATCGACAGCATGACATCAGTGTCCAACACTGATGCTTCACTGCCGTACAACCATGATTTATTTGAAAGCCTTATGATACCTACATCTCGCTTGAATAACTTCATCTAGATCCGTCTATTTAATGTGGGTTTGACTTCTGTATTCATGGAGCGAAACCCGCTTGCCGGTTGTTCTACCTTCCATATAACCACTTTTTCAAGGTCGGGAGTTAGATACATATACGCACTTCACCTTCTTTCTCGAGCTGTCGGCACACACTGTGGTCGTATTCCTGGCTGTGGCGTAACTAGTACATCCGCAGATCTTATAAACATTAGCGCCGCATGCGACACTAAACAACTCAGAACTGATCCTTTGATACCTAGCACCGAAAAACAAGCGACTTACTTACTAAGCTAGGAACTTTAGTTGCATCCGATTTCGTATGTACTCGTACATACTTTTTTGACGCATAGTTCTACCATATTCTGCTTGTATATGTAATTTTCGCTACAAATAACCCATCGTGTTGTGCTCGTGTTTGGTCGAGTTACCTTTCCTGTTCTGATCCTAATTTCGATTTCCGGCGCGGCGGGCGTTGCGATTAAAACTAAATGGTGTTATCGGAAATCGTAGAGGTAACGATAAACACACGTGACCCCACACAGTTCAGTGAATTCGACAAAACCAATGGTGCACATATAATAAGACATGCGCGCACATTTTTCAATCAAACAGTGCAGAAAACGAAATTGTGCTTACCTCTTTGGCCGTTCGCACTAGGGCTTGGTCATGTAAGCGTTCCAGGGTTTCTGTGTATTGTTTCGGGAGCACATGATTTAAGCTAACAAGTCCTTGTCCCATCTTAATGTAAAGGCCTCCATTAGCAAGGCACCCCCGTAAAATTCTATCAGCAGACCTCTGGTGGCAATTGATAAGCTCTCGATCATAGGCAGAGCCACCCTAGAAGAGGTTCCATATATTGGCACTGTGATTTATCAGTTGGACTCACCTCTTCGTTCCAAAACAGGGTCCATTTATAGTCCAAAGAAATACAAGTACCTACGAAGACAGCTCTTTTAATTAAGGCACAGCTTTCAGCACACTGTACCTCACAAAACGTTGTGCAGCTGATAAGTGACGGTTAATTTTTCGCCTTCCAGAACCATCAAGACAGACGTAATATAGAGCTGACCCTATTGCTGGAAGTGCAACTGCAACTGTCCATCGCATAGCATTAACCCTCAAGCTCGGATACGGTCGGTATGTGGACATATGCCGTCTTGGGGCGAAGGAAATTAACCCAGCATGCACCATGGGCTTAGAGTCCAGAGACCCCCGGGAAAATTATTAGCCTCAGTTCGTATCTTAACCGATAGTTTTAGAGCCATAAAAACCTCGATGTTTACCTGGAGAGTTGCTTCAAGTTAGCCCCAAGAGCAAACCTGGACGCAGACTAAGTAGAGTATCACAGAGTCACGCTGCCTTCCACATCTTATTCTCAAGGCCACACGCTAGAAGACGACACATCCGCAAGCCAAACCCAAGCAAATTATTGGTTGAACTCTATCATATGACAAGGACGAACGAAAGGGTCAGGTGATTGCCAGTACACCATGTGCAAAAGGTTCAGCGGATCAGAAAAATAATTAATACCGTGCATGATCTTTTAGTACAGTGGGATTAGGCTGCCGCACACTTGGACCCCCGTTCGAATCCGAGCTCGAGTGCTCGTCCTTTTTTCTGCCTTCTATCCTGGACGAATAACAGGGTGGTTCACTATGAATTGTTCTATTATTAGGAAGGCGATCAGACGAAAAATAAGGCGGAAAATAGGATTTTTCACCATCTTTTTGCTATGAGGCACCTGATAGCTGTAAGGTCTGTTGGCAGTCAACCACTGCAGAAGACTATGAATGTCTGAGGTGAGAGTAACTCAAAGCTGCCATTCCTAACCAAATCCTCGAGCATTAAAAAAGGATTTTCTCCGTTAGCTTCCGTGCATGGCACGCTTAATAATTGTTAGTTTGAACGTGTTACCCACGAGGTACTTCGAAACTCCCTGGGTCTCCCGCAGAAAATCGTAAATGATTTTTGCATGTTTTAACTACCCATTATGGCTTATTCTGTAAATAACAAGTGTCTAGCTTGCTCTTGACATGGCTTGCATTTGAATTCGATTGGAACACGAGCGTCTTATTGTTCATGAGTAAATTAGCCAATCAGAACGCTGGCTTGAGGATGAGCTGCGCCCTGGCTATACCTTGCCAGAATAATCGCGACCTCAAATCATGCGGTTAGCGTCTTGACCTTGAGGATGATTCAATATGGTCACAGGAATCCACTGGATACAGCACCAATAAAGGGGAGATAAGGGTCAACGGCTGGTAGCCTCACATCGTTTGGGTATATGTATCGGCCTTGTCCGCAGCTAGATTCTCCGGCACTGCTTACTTTAAATCACATTTGACAAAGATGCGTCTAGGTGAGCCGGTCCCATAAACTCCGGCAAAATCTGGTTCTGACAACTTAACTGGAATTAATTCCCTGGAGGAACAATTAGTGATAGTCCAAATGCCATATACCGGCTGTGAGGCTAACGCGACCTACAGCATAAATACTGTTAAATACCAATACTGCGATAGCTAAACGCATTTTGGGTGCATTTGGACATGAGCGCATCTTTATCTGCTTGTGCGCTTTCCTGTTAGAAACATGGAGTTCAGATGTGCCGGATGCCTTCAAAAGACGAGTCTGCCACGTTATCAGTGTAGTAACCGCTTAAGAAACGACACCGCAATGCAAATGCTTCATGAGACCCTTTGCATAAAGCAAGAGTTTTTTATGCGCGAATTGCGGGGGGGGCAAAAAATATAGGTAATCTGAACTAGCGTCCGGTAAACGCGCCGGAACCAGGACCAGGACCAGGACCCGCCAATCCATTACTGTGCAGGATGGTGCATTTAGATTTCGAATACATTATCAACTGGAAATGTCCATGAACAGACCACGCACCTTGGTAATAAAAGACAAGAGCTGGGCACGGGTTTAGGTTGTTCTGATCATCATGGCACCCAAGAGCAGCGTGGTCTGCCACAGGTTTTGCGGAGGCTGACAGATAATCCGCAACGCTTCCACTTCGTAGAGCGCCGCGCCCACATTCATGTGTCCATAGCCCAGAAGACTGCCGTTTTTAAAATCGTGTACGAATCCGACGAAAACGAGCAAAACGTAAGGTATTTTGGGCTGTCCGAAGGGTCTCAAAAGTGCGGTGGGCGCCGGTTCTTTCAGTTCACACTAAATGTAGATGAGGTTCAGCTGGTCTCGGAAGTAGAATCTTTTTTAATCATGCAAAAATGGATCGAGGCTTCCGGCTAGATAACTGACCAAAGCTGCTGCGTCTTAAGTGAGACGTGACTGACTTCCTAAGAACTGGCATCACGAAATACACGAAACATCGCAAGATAGCCACCGCGGACATACCCATTGTACAGTGGCCCATGTCCAGCCAAAAACAACGCTGATAGTTGTGTTGTGTTGCTCTATCAATTCCGAGTGTTGGGCAATAAGTCTGCTGTCACAAGTAGTCACATAACAATGCATCTGAAAGCAAATAGAAAGAGGCCGTGAGGTTAGTCGGAAAAAGCGGTGCACAAAAAGTGCGCGTGCTCTTACCTTGCAAAATCGCCCTACCGTATATCAGGAGGGTCAACTATATAGAAATTTATCATCAAGTTCTTAGGTAAACGAGGTGCAACTATCAGGTCTCCTGCAGGCGACGACAGTCTAGGAGAAAGAGATCAAGGATCTCCACATATGTCCCGCTGTTCTTAGTGTGTCTGTAACCAAAAATGCATAGTCTTTATGTGATACATACATTCCTCCTGACGGCTCTTCTACTATGGAAGTAGCACAGAATGATGTCGCAACCAAACACTACTCCTGCTGCCCGCATTTGCGCCGCCAACTTGTCCATGACTAAAGTCCGCTTGATACTGCTCACCCATCATTTCCCTGGATAAACTGAACAGTTTGCGCGTGTGGGCAAACTATTTGCTTTCTACGAAGGCATACATCACCGGACGTCATATACCCATGCCACCTGTGATCAAAAAGGTGTACAGCTTGTATCTACAGGCCAGATAATAGTTGCTTTAAAAAAACTTGCCCAAAACGGTTTATTGCGTGTGTTTTATCGAAATTTACCACATCACAAAAGCGTCGGAACAGCGCTATCTGCTGTCATCTGGAGAAGCATATGTGGCTATAGTGACCCCCCTGACTGCAGCACAAGCACGCGGCCGGTCTTCCGACGTTTGGCCAGCACCGAAGGCATATCATCTGCCACAATGAAACCTAACTACCAGTCACATACTCAATAGAGATGGTCGACACTTTCGGCGGTGGTTACACATGTCCTGAGTGGTAGGGATCTTGCCGAATTCATCGGCCGCAAACTGCTGCACACACGAGCGCATTCCATAGTTGAGCAGTGCCCTGCAGGTGCCCAACTCCTCTTCGGTTAGCCGTCGATTTACCGAAAGCCGATCGCAAAAAGACTTAGAAATCCTATGGCTGAGATCAAGATAATAAGAGGTGATTGCATTTGTAGTGCACCCATTCGCAACGCAAAACAGTTTTGGTGCTTCGATTACCAGATGAACGCACAAAAACCACGTAGTTATCCTTCATGTGTTCATTTAATGCCTTCTCAAACGCCATGATGGATGAAAATGATACGGCCTCCAATTTCTCAACAAACGTATGTGAAGCCACTTCTGAAGCCACAGCACAGCAAGTTCAAAATCGAATGCGCGGCAAATATTTAACAGATCAATTAAAACAAACTCCGAAGAAATGACGGTAGGTTAAGGTGAGTTTGGTTTGACACATATACAACAAAACGCAAAATTTTGGCGTAAAAAGTTTTATTCTGCTCACAAAGGTTCTGCAGAAAAAAGCATTGTGCGTCTAAAGTTTAACCACGAAGAAGACGCTGGTTCGGTCTTTTTGAATGACATACGTGCACACTTTCAGTAGTTCAGAAAAATATGTCAGCTCAGAAGCTATTTCATGGCATCCACAGTGATCTGAATCGGACTAGAGTTGAACTTCTAAGAATTAAACTCATCCGTAAAAGCTGGCGCAGACATGAGGGTGTAGCGCGAGAATCCTTGGCGTGGATCGGGAGAACTAGCGGTCCTAAGGTAGGGCTGTGAGGAAAACCAGTGTTGGTAGGCGCAGCAGAGGAGTAGGTTAATTCAGTTTTCCCCCCGAACTTTCAGTGGAATGAAACGTTTTTTCCAGCGTAGAAAGTTCTTCTGAATGCCATAAACTTTGGGCTTGTAGAGCGTTGAGGCACGTTGAACTCGGTTGAATACTCTTGACAAGTTACAAAAAGTTACAAAAAAATATGGTGGTCGGTATTAGCTTGTGCCAGTCCGTTCAGGAATACGAGTATTTTTATCACACAGGAACGTTTTTGTGGATTTTAGGTTGTGTTGTTGGTTGCGAGGTAATTTAGAAAGGCGCGTTTCAACATACGTCCACGACGCCCTAGTGCGGATGCAAGGCCCGTAACTGCCAAGCAACGAGTGCTCACCAGCTTCAAAAATTAAGGTGGCAATCACTTTCTCCTGAACAAAAGGAATACTATCCGCTTTCGGCAACTGAGAAACATCAGGTAAAAATACGTGGCCAGACAGAATAATGACAACTTCGGCGAGATTCTAATGCATTTCGTTTGTTCCCAATGCATTGGACTGGTTTGTCCTGTGGAAATTTTCCCGAGCATCCAATTCCGTAGCCAGCAAGCTGCTTAGGCATCGTTTGTAATCCGGCACTACCGAGGATAGAGGGGGAAATTGCTGGGGAAGTATGCGAAACTGCGTGGTGTTTCGTGCAGGCTTTGGCTAGCAAGATGAGTCGTTTGGGGTTACCCATTTATATCCGTCAATGAGAAAGCTGTTGGCTTGTCCTAATGGTGTTGCATGTACTGAAGCGGTACACAACAATTTTGCTGAGTGACGCTTGGCGTCGTTGACCTTTGACTTTCAGGGGTTTCGCACCGTACGGGATGTCAGCTTATTTTCAGGTGTCTTACGGTTATCTCTGAGGCATACATTTGACCTCGTTTCCAGAAGATGCCGAATCCTACGGAACAGCTTTTGACTCCTTCCGTCGCGCAATAACCTACTTATGATGAACGCTGTATCGGGCTTGTGTAGTTTCTGGCCAAGTGGTTTGTAATTTTTCGCACCGAAGCAGGTCAAAAAAGTAAGCACTCTGGTGAAGCTTACCCAGCAGAAGTTACCAATCCAGTTGCTGGTAGGCCAAAACGTGGCCCATAATCGTCTCCAAGTCACTGAAGAATCTTCCTTGTCAAACGGTTGACGAGCAATTATTTGTCACGGTCAGTTCCTGCAGAGGCGGTAGCTGGTTGGAGCTGTGATCCATTTCGTTCGGGTGCATTTGTACCTTGGAAACAATGAGTATTTGCTTTGGAGGAGAACGGGTGAAATTGTCAACAGAATCTGTCGGGGAACAATCCGGTGGACACTGATAGTTCAGGGCAGCTCTTGGAAAAACTAAAAATGAGTGACTAACACGCACCAAGTTCGGGCGAAATTTCCGCACACCTAGGTGGAACTCTTGAAACTGTCTACAAAATTATTCCAAACATCTTCGAGTAATGTCAAATTCTGAGGACATGGAAAACTGTAGCTAGTTTTGCGTCTAAAGGGTGTTCGAAAATGTCCACTGTTTGTGAACCTTTTGGCCTGAAATCCGGTACCTGTAAAATCAGCGAAGAAATTGCCCTTTCAGTTGTCTGTAGACAACTTGCCGCCAAAATCTAGGGTGATTTCCGAAGTCCCCGAAGAGCCTCTCCTGAGTTCACTGCTACTTCTCATGTGTATGCGAGCTGTAGTTCTGGGTTAAAAAACCACTTGTTTTACATCTGAAGACGGTGTCAAAATATCGGGGGACTCTCAAACAAACGCGCCATGGTGGGGCCGCAATAGGGCAGCATGCAAAAAGACGAGGCTTACTCTATGCGACTGGGCACTGTTTATTATTCGAGCAGAGTCTTGTTCATGCATAACATATCGATGATCCTTCTGCAGAATGTCAGTCCGGCGGGTGTTTCAAAAACTAATCTGGACATCTAAGGTAACCTCACAGTAGGGAGCCGACTTGCTTCCCCGGGAAAAGAAGCCGGTGATTTACCAAACAACACCTGGAGTAGTTCTGAATTTACTCTATTCCTGCGTAAGACTAATTTTGGAAGACGGTTGTGTGGCATCTTTCCTAATCATCAGGCAAGTGTCACCTTTGGAAACAGCCCAACGAGGCAGATCTAAGGTTACGATCAGATCATGAAGATGGCCCTCTGAGCCAAAACTATTCACCCTGAATAGTCAACGAACCCAAGGAGGTTGTTGCATATATGAATCATCATACTAGTTAAGGTGGGAAGGGAGCCACAGAATTATATCATAGCGTCAGTGGAGGGACTCGCAAGAAGACATGCTTGAAAGCTCTACGGGACAAAAAACCTCGCCTGTAGCCAATAATTACCCCATCTACGATGGCCGGTAACGCGCTGGATCTTCTTTTGAAACGGTAGGAACATTCGAGAAGAGACCAAATCTTTACCCGGAGAAAGCAACAATTAAGAATTGCCCTCTGAACAGCCCAAGCACATCAAAAAGTGGCTCACACTGGCAGAATGGTTGACGCATAATTCTTAGACTACCTACTCTTGAACAACTAAGCAACCACATAACCAAGTAGGGAGATCACACGAGTGGTCACGCAGTTGAAAATTCCAAGAAAGCGTGAACAGGCCACCTTATGGTGGATTTGGAAGGTATGGTACGTGTTCCTGGGGCGTCCATACAGGCGGTTAGGGCGTGAGAGCCTTTCTGACAGTGTTCAGCTTACATATTCCAGTGGCCGTCTAATAAGGACGTAAGTGACAAAAATTCTACATATCTTGAAAGCCCCGTCCTCCCGGATCTTTCCACACCCCTAGCATCACCGTCGTTGGTAATCGCAGGGTCTGTGACGATTGAGTGGAAGCTGCAATGTGGAGTCGCGGTCGGTCGTATCGGCGTGTTTTTAAAAGCACGATAGTCTATAGCGACCGTCGGGTTGGTTATAAGTTAGGGTTCGGCTGATCTGTCGCCAAGCGGAAGCTTGTTTTGCGCCTCCCCTTTAGGACCGCTGTGGCCCAGTTTCCGCGAACCTAGATGGTGATCCTAGGATATACGCTTGATCTTTAGGAAGGCCTTTTGAATGCTAACAGTTTGTCCCAAGTTCCCCTGTACGTCATTCGGGGACGAAAGTATGCCTGGAAGCCCAAAAATTCGCTTGCTTCCCATGACGCGTAACCATTCTGCGTAAAGTGATGCGTATTCAGACATTGCTACGACGCCACCACGGAGCGATTTTGCCAGTTTTTCGGCGTGACTGTCCTGCAGAACTTCCTCCAGATGACCAGTTTGCCCCCCTCATGCGTCTGTCCACTGGAGATTCTGTAGTGGCCTTGATTGCCGCATCAGAGAGCTGCGTCATCTTTTTTGACGCAAAAAAACTCAGGATGGAGATAGCTAGATATTTTTTAAGAAGGAACGTTGGTTATGGACATTTCTTTCGCAATGTTCTTTGTATTTGCATCATCCAGAGCTTTCGAAAGAAGTACAAGTTCTTCATGAAGTGTTCCGATTAAAATGGAACATTTGCACTGAACTTTCCGAAGTGAAGATTGGGTTTCTTTACTAGCAACCGTCTTTCTGTTTGTGGAATACATGGCACCCCTGAGATAGAGGCGGATGGTGCAGAAAAAAGGTGTCAGGAGAGTTGGATAATAGACTTATCTGGCCATCCGGTGAACCCGTACATTTAAAGCGTCACCAGGCCTGGCAAGCGTGATATTGTAGTCCACGTCTTGCATTCTATGAACCTCCATTTCGGATACATCCGTTGTGGTCCACCGATAGCTGTACCGGAGAGTAGCCTGTAATAATCTGGCTCATGATTGAGAGTAAGCGGGCACGCCGCAGAAACGGAGTGCAGCCTGTCAGCGATTTTCACGCACAGGTTATATTAGAGTGAAAAATTTAACCAAGTAACACTTTATAAATAGACTAAACAGCGAAACCAATGTCGGACGTACCGCGCGTCAGGATGTTTGTTTTATGAAGGCGGTGGATGCCTTTTTTAACGAATTTGGTTCCTCTACATTTTCCACCTGTGCCGCATTTGAGAATGATTTGAGGGAATTCGTGGACAATATTTATGTCGTATTTGTCGCGTGAACAACCGTTTGCGGCTTATGTGCGATAAAGTTTCCTATCGTTGCAGCAGTCATCCACTCAGACAAAGCCAAGGCCGAGGAACGTCTTAGGTTCTTGTGACAAACATGACATGCCATACTAGGTTTTGGGCGGAGTTTTAACTTTGGCGGTATAATGACTGCTTGATGTTAACATTCCACTCTATGGAACACAACCGCCCAATCGGTAAGTCTCTTTTTGACAGGCTCGCCGCCAACCGACGCCTGACATGCAACTAGATCAAAGAGAGCGACTTGGTGCTAAAGTAGGGACTCTATCATTGGGTGTACGGCAATAGGTTGCAAATGAATTTGGGACTGTGCTGACCCCCCCAACCACCGCGACAAGTGCCGACGCGAAATAAGAGGAATGGAGGTACTACGCATTACGTTCGTACCGATGCACCAAATAAAGAAGGGCTCTTGCCAACGGTGGTTCTATAATTTTCAGGCGCTAGGGCGGCAGAGCAACAACTCGTGCGGATGTGATGAAGGGTTATGATGATAAAGAGCCATCGTCAGCCATTGGACTAGGTTATCATAGATGGCTAAGGCCCCATCCTCAGCGCCGTCGATAGGTACGGGCCTGGCAGTCACGATTGGCAGCCAAGCTTAGCAGCAATGCATGCGGTTAGGGTGATAAAGGGCCGTGTTCTGCCAATTTAGTTGCTCTTTCTGAGCGAACCAAGCTCACTGAAGTTACGCTATCTACTGGAAGAGATCTTTCCTCTGATTGGTTGCAATTCACACGCAAATTGTCGGGTAATAGCGCATTGCTGCCCGAATATGTGCGCATACCTGAGAGTGGGGATCATTCAAAGAGATAAATGATCACGTCAGTATTGCACAAGGCAACAGGGTATCACGACGCAAGGGGAGCGGCGCAAACAACGCTAGCATGACGAACCTCCGTGAACCAATTCATCTAATTTGCTCCATTACATGAGTAGGAGGGAGTCCAGACGCTACTCAGGTATCCAGCTTGGTGCAATTTGAGCTGGAAATTATGCAAAAGTTACTTCGGATTTTGAGGACACCGTGAGCCTCAAAAGAAGGGAATTGGTAGTAAGATATCATCAAGCAAATAAACAACACAGAGTTATTGTGTATCTGAATCAAATGGCTCTTCTGCGCTCAAAACCTTCTATTTAGGAGCTTCATTTCACCAATAGATCTCGCGCTGTTTTGTCACCTGACCGGAGATTTTTTGTGAAGTGTTGTTCTGAGCAGCATGTGGGTACTCCGTGCAGTCTCATTTTGATTTATTTTGTCCACTTCATCGCATCAATTGCTTACTCCATGAAACACAATGGATTCAATTCTAGCTGTGCCCCGGCACTGAGTTAGTGTACGAAAGCGTGTGGGTACTTTGTGATAGAAGCTGACATCTTAAGCGAAAGTGGAAGGCAAAATTTGACTTCGTAGGCCTATCTCAATTTGCACTCATGTGTACATATTGGGAAGGAACGCAACTCCAAACTTGGCGACGTGATTAGAGCTGTGTGCATTGGAAATTCTGTCCTGTTTATTCTATTTTAGTGAGCACTAAGAGGGAGTGCAAATAACCGGAGATACAACACCAGTCACTCCTAATCTGTATTGAAGTTAACTGGCTGTTGATGGGAATTACTGTGCCCAGGACTTAGGAAAACAAGAACACGTTCCAATTTTGTTGAGGAAAACCTCTAAGAGCCTATCGAAACGAGGCCTTCCCACTGAATGAATTTTGACGGTTCTGTTCATCGTTCTCTTTCTCTAATTGGGGGTACATAAACCGAGTTCATTGGAGTAAGCTAATGGTGGCTCAACAAAATTCGATTTCCAAAATTTGACTAGAACGTTTTCCCGTCCGAATGAACAATATTTTCAGCTAACCTAGTAGTGGGATAACAAGGTAATGCAGAATTACATTGGACAGGTGACTACAAACACGTAACACAGGAAGTTCGAAAAGAGTTTGACAGAAATTCACATTCTCAAAATCCTGGCCTTCAGACATTCGTATATTTTCGTATTCAGTTATAATTACAGAAGATTCTTACTGGAATAGAACTAACAGATTTCAGACTTTTCCACTACCTGTTCACTCAACCTGTTCGTTTGCTTTGAAATAACCCTGCTACTAAGTTGCCACAGAAAAAAATCCGAAAGTGTCTCGTTCTTTACGGCCACTCGAGGGATGCGACAGTTTAAAGGCGTGAGTTTATCTTGTCTGCGCGTAACACACCACTCATAAGTCAGCCGAAACTTCTTGAGCACCCTTATGAGTAGTATGTTGCGTCTACTGTGATATCTCGAATATCATCCAAACTGAAAAATGGGGTGGCCTTTGTGCAGCATATCTGGGTGGGGTTTTAGTCGAGTCGCCCGTTGAAACTAAATTGGTTTGCAAATGAGTGTATTAGGCGAACTGACCGATTTTGTTTTGCTTCGTCTGCGGGAGCACGACATTTCGCAATGTGATATGTGACTAGTTGAGAAGCACTAAGCTAAAGAGTTGAACCCTCAGGGCAACTTTTCGTAAATTATGAGTTATCGTCCCGGAGGATCGACTGATGCCTCACTAACACCAAAATTAAATTTCTGCAAGGTTTCCTTATCTCACATATCAGAACTCGCATCTGAAATACATGCGGTTGACGATGAAATTTAGCAAGGTCACAGTATGCATGATACAGTGAATAACCTTACTCATCCTTAACAAAGAAGCTTTGTTGGGCGTGACTGAAAGATATTTGGTCATGGATTGTCTGCACATTCCAGGTTGACAAGGTTCTTGCTCAAAAGGCTCTGAAAAACGGGGATCTTGGAACTTTCTAGCTTTCAGCACATATTATCGGTGGTTGCTGCATCTAACTTGACCTCATGATAATTCCCCCATTCATTTGCTTACTCCGCCTATGTACTTTTAATCTCTACTCATTTTGCTCTTTGTACCCGCCACTTACCTTCCCGTCAGACACTTGTGTACTGCCATGTGTGTCTGTGTGAATGTGCGCAGCTGACCGTTCGTGCCCCGTTTGCTGAGCCTACCTCGACTTGTTTTCTCATGAGTTCCGTGTGATCGCACGGCCAATGAGAATCACGAGACTGTCGTCGGAACGGACGGCCGCAACCCACACTATTGAGCCAACGTTCCGCTCGCCGTTGTTTGGTGTAGCAACTTGACACTGCACTGTGCCGGTCAGTGACAGACCTGTGCACTTGTTGAAGCTACGAACGTGAACAATTGAGGTTTGTTGTACAAATTTGTTTACCCTTGTGTAAATAGTACCGTAGAATTTCGAACCCAATTCTTCCTTTTGATATTCGGGATTGTCGAACCTACGCGTCACTCAAAGTTCCGTATCGGGATCCTCAACAGTGCTTAAAAAATGGAGATGATGAGCACTGTTTTCGAACACCAATGTTTGTAGGGCAGTCGACACACAAGCGTGTGAATACTGATAGCGTGTGATATTCACAAACTTTTGGGGCATAATCTGCTGTACAAGCGTGTTGAGAAGGATGGGCTGGCCGACACAACTGAACGCACCTTTGAAGTCAGGTTGCCAAGATTTGAGGTCGTTAGTGCACACACCATTGCTCCAATCCACGAGTGAATGCGAAGATGTGGTTCACGCAACCTCTTCCCTGCTTCCATTCCTCTAATCGTGTCTTCATGTAAAATAGGCGATTCCATAGGCTAATTCAAGCTGGGGTCAGTTAATCCTTCTACGACTGCGGTTGTCAACACGAGCGTTTTTTTTTTGAAAATAGACAATACCATCGACCCACGACGGTGAGTGAGTAGGATGCCATGTTTTAGCCAGATAGAATCAAATAGGTTGGACAAACCTGCTCCCGACTCTTGTTCCTGTCGTTTACAACAGGCAAGACAACCAGGTTGAAGGCAGCAGCGACGGCCAATGTGGTATGATGTACCCAGTTGTGTAGTTCATGGCTGTATGTCACGGCCGGGATATTACCAGAACATCCAGGCCTTCAAAAAAGGACGACTAACATTATTAACCAAAGCTTTCGGCCCAAAATTCTGGCTGCAATACAGCGGTGGTTGTCGTAATACAGCCAAAGCCGTACACATTTCTAAGGGGCAAACGACCACATATTCCTGAACACCCAGCCTAGAATACCAGGAGACTGTTTTTCAGACCCCTGCCCATTGACCATCTTGGTATGAGAGACTCTGTGATCGTTCTACGGACATTTCCCATCAAAACCCAATGGGCTGCGTCGTACCGCACCAAGATCCAGTCTCTCAGTGATGGGTATGCAAGCAGTTAATCGAAAGCGTCTAAACTGGATGGTGTTTCACCACAGTAAGTCTTGAGAACACCCTCAAATTACAGCGCATACCGACTGTTCAGCCTATTCTCTATCTAGGTTACTAATTTGACCTCTTACTCTGTGCACTATTCATCATATGATGTCAGTCTATCGTTCAGTAATGATACGCCACCTAATGACTCCAGTGAATGATTTGTCGAACGCGTGCAAACGACTGGCTAACCTTTCAAATCACAAACAACTTCAAACTGCAAACTCTTGTTGGCATCAGATCTTTTTGCCCAAAGCTTTTCGTTTATTAGAGTGAAGTATCACTCTTAATGCGTTTATGGATAACTTTTAGCCTCAACTTACAACAGAAACGAAATTTTTAGCAAAGTCAGGATCGTTACACTTTACCGTTTGCAACAGTTAAGACACTAGGCAAATTTCAAGTGGCAATGAAGCGAGTGAATAATACAATGTTTCGCACTTACGAAACAACAGCTTGTCTCGCCAGACGTTTGTCACATGAGTTACACTATTTCTCCGGAGACATTTGAGACACCCATAGTTAGCCGGTATTCATGTCGAGCCCAATCATCACAGCCAGAATGTCGTGTGGTTTATGGATAAGAAATATTCAGTATTAATCTATTGTACGGAATACCTAGCACCCGCATCTTACAGTGAAGCGTGACAAATGGCTTGATTAGCCGCCTACAAGAGTTCTCTGTCTGATACAGGTATCCATGTAGAAATCTAATGCATGTAAGAGATCCTCTGGGCAAGGCGTTCACAGTCCCATACTGCTTCTGCAGAATGAGATGCTCTTGTCCATGATCCCCTTCTAATCCCAGTTCACCTGTTTTGAGCCTCTTGCTTTGAGGCTGAAATCCTGAGTTTAATTAGTGTAACAATTTAGTGGACGCGGTAAAATTTTGTCCAGCATGGATTAGAAAAAATCGATGTGGTACGGTGCGTCAACTTGAAAGAGGGCAGGTTTGTGTGAAGTTTTTACTTGGGGTGAAACCATTATACAATATAAATATCACATAGGTGGTAGATAAATGGTAGTTCGCTCAAATATGACTGTTCCCACTAAGCTTATGAGATCCATCGGATTCAGACGCGAAGCCAGACTGAATACATTTTTGAGCCAGGATACGTTTTGCAGCATTGTGCAACGAAAATTTGAGTCTGCAATACAGGTTTCTGTTAGCAAAAGCTTTGAAGATCACTTTAATGTTGGGGAATCGACATCAGTATCTTGGAAAAGCGGATGCGAAACCGACGATTTGTGAGATGTAATCGATGTACCTGAAGTCCTGTCAATGGACTTTGTTTCTGAAAGCACGAGGGACGCTGATTGGTCCTTCTCAACATGAAACGACACCGGGCTTACTGGGTTTTCAGGAGACATCAGTGGCAAAATTTTCTCTGACGGTATGGGTGCTCCTGGTATTTCCTTTGTCTCTGGATTTACCATTGATCCCCAATTGTATAAAGGCGTTGCGGTCAAAACTGACACAGAAGCATGACTAAGCGTAGGCCGATGTGCTGTTGAGTCCCTATGGATCTTAGGTGTCCTCCGAGAAGATGCAATAGTAGAGACTTCAGATAAGTTCCTCGTTGCATCAGACTTCGCACTTTTACTGGAAGAATGTTCACTGGGAGGAGCTGTAGCTATGCGCGGCGATTTTGGACTCTGTTCGGATTTTAACAATGATGAATGTTGCGTGACAAGTCCAGACTTGACTGCTGGTTGTGACACAGAATTGTGTTTGAGACTCTCTACCGATTGCACTCTCGGAATGGCTCCAACAGGTGTTCCTTGAATTTCATTTTTTGATCTTACTGGTTTACCCGTAGTCATTGGGTGATGTGTGGGGACGGTACCAGGTTTTGGTTCTCCCCCTCTTTTATTCTGTCGTGAGTACGAATAAGCGTTAGCTGGTACTGGAGGAGAGCGCGTTGTGGGCAAACCTGACTGCACCTCGTCCACTGGTTTATGGGAAACTCCGTTAAACCTGGGCGTTGCAGGCATACTGTGTGGCGTTTTTCTAATGGCAGCTTGTTCCTTTTCCCTTGTTTTAGCAATGTAAGCAGTTCCTCCGGAATTCCCTCCCATCTCACTTCTTTCAACGCTATGTTTCATTCCTCGATGTATGAATTCAGGTTTACGAGTGGATGTTGGGCCTTTTGTCAGGTCTTCTGTCCTTAGAAAGGCTGGGTAATCAGATCGGTAGGATCTTAACAACTTATTGGACTCTCTGGGCCTGGTAAATTTGCCTGTAGAGGTATACTGATAAAAAGCTTCGTATCTAGCACGACAATCCCCAACGTTTTCCGTTGAATCATTTTTACACTCTTCTGGTTGCTTTACGTGTGTTTTGACCCCTACTGGATGACAGATATAAGTCACTGCATAGGGATGCAGTGTACGTTCAGAAACTTGGGAGCTTCGAGGATCAGGTAAGCTCCGAGAACGACATTTTATTAGCAGTTTAATTGAAGGGCATTGTGCGCTTTCAAAATATGTATTGTATTCCTTACTACCCGAAGGGGTCACTGGACTGGGTTTGTACATGGCTACTTGATCACACGGGTTCGCCGTTGGAAGTTGTAAAATTATCTTTCTGTCACAGAATTCACCGTCGGCGGTCAGTTGTGGACTAGACAAACATTCAGCTTGCAGCGCTTCCATTGAGGAGGATGATTGCAGGGCATTAGCATAGCTGCAAATCAATCGTGCGGACTTTTCTGGTCTCTTCGATTGTTCATATTGGAGATTCTCCAGTACAGAACAGCTGGTAAAGGGACGGGTGTTAGGATATCCAACTTCTCGAGGACAAGTGGTACTACACAGATGGGCAAGAGATTGACTTCCCCGTAAAGCATACGCTCGATCAGCATAAAGTGACCAACGACCACCCGGATACAGTTGCATTGGACAGCAGCGGCCCGAATGAAACTGATGACAATAGGCAGGTGTTCTGGAATACTCCATCACAGGTTTTTCCGTCAAATAAGTTTCAACTCGGCTGGTTCCAATAAATGACTTTCTGAGCGTCGAGATACCGCCGTCAGCGGCGTCACATGGGCAGCGCATCCATGCACAAGGCGTATAAGTGCACGTGGGGGGTACATGGGTTTGTGCCTCTGGAGGACAAAAGCGATTGATAAATGGTTCAGAACAGTAAAAATTGTAATCCATCGTTCCTTGTTCACTGTGAAGAGTAAAGTGGTTTTTTTTTCTAATTTTATTTGTTATTTGTGCTAGTAATAACCCAGAACTTTCACAGCCAAAGTTCAGTGAAACACAGTTAACACAACCGGTAAGTAGATCGATAATTTCAAACAGATTTGCCATCGGAAGTCCATATCATCACGTGCTTGGGTAAATGAATCAACTACTAGAAGAAGAAACCGGTACGCAGGTCCATTTGACGCAACCAACAAGTTTTTTATCGTGTTCGGATACTGCCAATCCGTACTGGCTAGTTCAACTTGTTAGTAAAGGGTTCAGTTTCCTGTTCTGCCTGCCTGAACGAATGGTGATCGTGGTCGCGGCACATGAAATGCCACAATTCCAGAGGATCAGAAGACATTGAATAGAACTGAAACCCAAACTACGCCCTCCACCATTGACTGTCCAGCTCATTCTAAGTGCACTCTGTCCGTCTTCAACGGAACCAGTTTTTGTGGCCATAGGCCCCAGCTACAAAATTTCGATATTTTCAAATGAACATATATAGAATAGTTCCTAGCGCACCCCACACCTTAATCTGCTTGCCATATTTAGACAACACAGGTAATCATGTCCGTTATATCTGGAATTCATTCATCTACTTACACAGCCAGGTTTATTCGATCGTTTCTTATGACGTTTCGTCCACTGCTGAATGACGGACCAAATTAATCCCTATTCTCCAATTTTAGAGCTGTTGAATATTTGGACAAACTGACATGGGATTCTGAAGACGAAGGACTGTTTTACCTTTCAGAAGAAATCAAATGAACGTGCCAGCCGAATTCGATCTCCTCAGCGAGATAAGACTAGCCCAAAAGTTTCGACTGGGGGTTGATCTCTTTAGAGGGTACGTTTGTTAACGGGACAGGACCGTGCACTTAACCATTAGTTGTAGGTTTATGTGAGGTAGTGTTAATCCACAGTGCTCCCGTCTTGGATATAATCGCGTCTTCTGTAATGACTGCGCTCCAGGCGGCCTAATAACAAACCGGAAATACGAATTCTGATATTTCTGAGTTGTTTCTGAATGCCACTGGCATCCTCTCACTGTTGACTTAATCAATTTGTGTAAGTGCCCCAGATTTCTTAAAAGATGAGGATCACATTATGTATGCCAATGACGTCTACTGCATTAAAGTCCGGAGTGAGGCTGGGTAACGTTAACACTGTTTGGTGAGCGAACCAAAAAAACAGAAATAGTATATACTTGCATGATTGCTTAGCTCGCTCGACTGTATTTGACTGTGTTCTTATCGTGGAGTGAGCGAAGTTACCATGATATTGGACCAGAATTCTCCGACTTCACAGAACGCTGTCTTGTAAGTAAAAGGAACGTTATCAACACATTCATCAACTGGCTCTTGTAACTGTAAACTGCTTGACTCAGTAGACCTGGGTGTCCGTCAACTACGGTGTTGTTAACATAGTGTGTGGTAGTTACTCAGGGGGCGAAGGTGTTGATAAAGCCTGCACCTGTTGCTTTTGAAAGAACGATGAGAATCTGAACAGACGTATTCTTATGGCCTCGACTGTCTGGAACTTTTGTGTTTGTATGGTGGTACCCGCTACAGGTCTTTGAAGGCCTCTTTAGGATCGTTTTGATGACCAAAATCCACCAAGTGGGCTAGTATATAACTTGAGTTTGTATACAGTTCTCTCGGATAGGTTCGACCTAGATAGTCCAGTTCACAACAGCAGGAGAAAGAATAAACGATCAATGAGTTGGTCTTTTATTCTTGAATCTTTGGGCATAGACAGGTCGGTTAGTAAACACCATACTGGGCCTCACTACATTATAAGTCTACGTCACGATGTAAGTCAGTCTTCTGGATAGAAAATCCGTCAGTATATGTAGAAAGATGAAGTGCGATCTCTCTTAAAACCATCCCTTGCAGACGTATTCATGTTCAGTCTAGAGGTGGACTGACTACAGCTAATGACTGATTTCGACTGCCATTATCGCTATATGGATGGCATAACGCTCTTGTGATCAGAACCTAGCTAGACTGTCTGAATGAGTCTCTGCAAGTGTAGGCACCTAAGATTGAGTGTGGCAAGTTAGCATTGGGTATCCTTTCATCCACTTTTATTTCTTTCTTTCACAATAAGGCTTCGAAACAAATTATGTTTTTTTGTGGCAGCGAAGCGTCAGTATTGAATATTGATGTTCTGCTGTCGATAATGATGACGAGCTTTATACAGCAAAGAACACTGTAGAACTAAAAGATGGTGTTGTCCAGACGTAACACACCACTCATAAGGTTGCTGAAAACTAAACGATAGCCCACAATCGGTTTCGCCCTTGTTGTGACTCATCAGTCCATCAACAGTCCCCGAGTTTCCGCCACCCTTGAGTTCTACTTGAACGCATTCAGTTGAAGCGGGCCATCATAAACAACAGATTCACCTGCGTCTCCTGTAAAAAGCAAATCCGTGTGCAAATGAGAGCAGTTGTCCAGTTTGGGCTGAATTTGAACATAAGCTGGAGTGAAGCCAGAAGGACTGTGCCTATTTGATGAGCTCAACTGATTGATGACTCAACTGAATGCAATGCGGCACATTCAGTTGAAGCGGGCCACCATAAACAAGAGGTTTAGTTAGATCCAGCTGAGTCTCCTGTCAAAACTGAATTCTTATGCAAATGAGAGTATTTATCAAGAACTAAAAGACGGCTCTGCTGATTTTTACCGACAGTCGTCAATGGCCCACGAAGTTTGTACACAATGTGGAGAACAGGATCGAGGTTATTCGCCGGAAGACGACCGCATTCAGACGGTCGTCACTTGTTACTTCAGTTTTCGACAACGTGTTGCATTAGACTGACAGTAAATGGTGCGGTCCGGTCATGAGATATCCGTCCTTGTTACGTCTCATCAGATTGACTCTTTCAGAAGTAATCAGGTGAACGCGCATGGTTACGTCGATATGGGTGTAATCATACCTACTGATAACATCAGATATCTGGGAACAAATTTTACAGGAACTACATGCGGAAAGGCCACTGATACGAATGCTTCTACTATTTGCAAAAATAACCGATGTTAATTCGGCAGGATACACAAGAAAATGAGTTCTTATTGGAATTACTGTACTGTATTATATATATATAT
>SJOL01007826.1:50587-64711 GCA_004794785.1 Opisthorchis felineus | reverse complement strand
GCCATAGTCCTAGCAGAACATTTGACACCAGTTCCGTAGATGGGTGTTTGCTTGTTTGCCACAAGGGTGTGAACTGTCTCATGTTCACGAGGTTTCAACATCTCAGCACAGACAACTGTGCGACAGACATGCTGTGCGCAGACGATGTGTCCTCGAGTGGTGAAGCAATGCTTGCAAATCAGTTGTCAGGCTCGGCAAACAGATCAGCAGTTAGTAAGCTGGTATAAGTTGCCCCTGGAAAACAGTACCTAAAGAAACATTGAGATTTACACTATGCCCCTTTCCACCAATCCTCATCTGAGGTCGTAATCATATTATGTTTCATGGAACGGGAGCACGAGATCCTCCGATGTTTATGTTGGGCATACTGCTTTACAAGACGTACAAGGAGTGAATGTTTCCGAATTCAGGAGACAGGATAAAATGGTCGTACGGTGAACTATGATTACTGGAGTGTGTTACTGAGAATTTACATTCCAGGAGGACAGCGCTCACTTGGCTGCCCGGAGAATCCTGTTAGGTGATCTATCGGAGGTCCTGCTGAGGGTTGCTTACTTGGTATACAACATCGTTTCGTCGTATAATCATCATCATCATTATCAGCTCTAAGAACCGCGTACTTGTCGTACAGTGGTTGCAGTTGCCACAGTTTCGTTCACCGATGATTTGGGGAGGTGGGCTAGGTAGCTGCGCATTGGAGGTGGGAGCTGATAAATTGGTGCGCAAATACAGAGCTGTCAGTGGACTGTTAAGTGGGGGGAATGGGAAGGGTAGCTATGTATTGAAGGCAGTAGCTCAGATGCACGAGCGCCATTGAGGGCGCGACTGGGCCATGTCTTACAATGTCTCTAACCATTGATGTGGACCATCTCGGGGTCCCCCATCCAGGAAGACGGCAATGACCAGCACAGCTGAGTTTGCTGGTGATGGCTTTCACACTTCACTGCTAAGTCATTGTTTGACGCCCCCAGCTCGTTTTCACCCTTCACGTTGTTCTGCAAAAAGAACCCTTCGAGGAAGTCGGTCAACTGGCATACGGAGCACGTGGCCAAGCAAGCGGAACCTATGCACTGTGACCAGTTCATCTATCGTGGGCGAGTTATTGCTTCCGAATACCATTCCACGTACTTCAGCATTGCTGATCTGGTGTTCCCACCAGACTCAGGCAATGCTCCGAAGACATCGATGGTTAAAAACGTAAAGTCTTTTGACGTCCTCGGCGCGCAACGATCAGGTTTCTGACCCGTATAGCAATATAAATCGCACTGCAGCATTGTAAACTCGACTCTTGACGGATAAGCTGATGTCACACCTACGCCACAGGTGACGTAGGTTCACAAAAGCTGTTCTGGCCTTCCCAATCCAGATGGAAATATCACCTTTCGTATGAGTATAATGTGTTCAGGCTGTCTTTCTTGAAATATACGACAAATTAGTGTTGGCGCAGCCTCAGCCTTGGGGTTGCCGCGTATTAAGTTTGGTCCGGCTTCTTCAACACTATTCGGCAAATGGCACTAGGTGGCCAGAATACTTCATCAACGCGACACACACAGAAGTTCTTAAAGGGAGTCTGTTCTTCTCTAGCAAGAATGAAACGCTTATCAGCTTTCAGCAGGATTAGCTTCATATGTAGAGTGAAAATGGAACCCCCCAAAGCTCCTCACTGCCCACAAACCACAAGTAATCTGCACGGAAAAGGTACTGATGGTGTTTGCCCGAATTCCAGTAACCTTGTTAGTCCAGCTTTCTTGTTGTGGGTAATCTATTCCCTATTCCGCTTTACAATGCGACAGCAAATGCAGGGCCGCTTGGTGGTCCCAAATAGTTCATAAGGGTTACGTCAGTTAATACATCAATGGTTAAGGTGTGGCCGCCACAAATTCCGTTTGTCGATTGAAATTTACCGGCTCTTATAATGGGACACACTTCATTTGGGTAGGCAGGCTCTGGGAGGTAAAATATATATTTAAAAAAAGGCGGGAAGAAATGAAAGTTGAACGGATATAACCTGGACTGAACAATCTCCCCTCTTGCACGACTACTATACGACAGTAATGACTCGATACATTGCGCCTTCACTCGTTCTAAACATCAAGCAAGCGGACGATAGAGCAGCGATTCGTTTATTTACACTACGTTTACGAACCCCCGAACAAGCGAAGTTTTTTGGATAAACCATACTTCACCAGGTCACACAACCGTGAAGAGGGAAAAAACGTATGAGTTATAAGGGATAGTGGTCGCGAGTAGAGCAAAGGAAGCCGGTTTTCTCAGTGCAAGATAATTCGAAACAAGGCGAGTCAGATTATCGTTCCTACCAGAGAACGTGGTTGTAGGATGAAAAACTGTGATATCCGAGTGGGCTGAACGGAGGATCCGCCAGGTTGTCCGTACAAGGAGCGAGATGACTCGGTAGGTTCAACAAGCCTGTTAGGAACCTCAAGTGGATAGCCAATGTTTGCCAATTGTTGCTGTTGCTGGTGTGCGGAAGCCTCGTTAGTGGTGTACAGCTCATCAGAAGAACAAAGACCACCGAAAAGAAATACACAGCCATGCGCAAATGTACAGGAGTAGCCACGACATTCTTGCGGGGCGAAGAGTAAGTCCACATAATTCGGCTGTTGTGTTGGCAGCCAACGACCGGAAGCGAAGACCTGATGCGGTGCACCTATAGCAGGAACAGATGAGTCTTGTCTTTGACAAATACGAAGTTCCAAACTATATAGTGCGATAGGGTTAGAAGGGAACATTTGGTCGTTTGTGGTAAGTGAGCTCGTGCTATCTGAGCCATTAGTTACCGACTGAGCATCAGCGGAGGGCTTTGTTCGAGAGCCAAATAGACGACGTTCCTGAATGGCCAACGCCTCTAACTGTTTGGCTCGCTTGTCTGCAGAACGGCGAGGGCCTGGCTTGTGCACCCTCTGGTTCACTGAAAAGTCAAACAAATATCATAGTTGGCCACCAGAAGACCAGGCTAAGCGTTGATAACACCAATAAAACAGAAAATTGGTTCGACATTAAAGTCACGGATGAAAAAGTGATCTCTGAGTGCTGCATTCAGAACTCATAATATGCGCAAATCGACACCAACTTGTTTCTTGCGTTTCAAGACAACATGGATCAGGGGTTCCGCATGATAATGGCACCAGAGTCACCCTGTTCAGTTGGCGCTCTGGTCTTTTGTCATTAGACTTAAATAAGCTAACATAAATAAGCTAACATTGCTTTTTTAGTTCATGAAGTACTCGACCCTGTGCTACCGCTGAGTCGCCAGAAAACACTTCGAATTCAAATTACAGGTTGTTTGTGTATCTCGTTTGTGATTGGTGATTACCGTGCACAACATCATTGGGCTGAAAATGTATACACGTAAAACTGAAGAAAAAACGAGCAGCTAACACTTCATCCTAGTAGCTTTCCTCTATTAATACACTGGTTCCTAGACCTTCCCCTCTTCCACACTCCATATGGTAAATCGGGTAGCCTTCTCATCTCCAACTACTGTGAAGAAATCAGGAAATATGATCGCACTTGCCAGTCATCTGTTCATGAAGGTTGTGTTTTCATTAAGACCTAGTTTTCTATCAGTTGACAGATGTTTGGGTGTGGGCTTCACAACAACAACAAGTGTTTTTAGCATACAGTGAACTTTCAGCATTTCAGTCTTCGTGAAAACGGATAGGCGTATATCGTGCAGGGCATGAAGATGGTGCAAACCGTTGGTTGTCTTAGTAAACTGGTGTGAAGACATTGTCTCACAGGTTATGCGTGGTGACAAACACCACTCCTACGGATAGAACCAGTTTCAAAACAAGCGTCCAAAACTCCGCCAGATGCCCGCATGAATTAGCTAGATGTCTTCTTTCATGAAGTGGTGAAATTATGTTTCAAATAACTCTTGAAAGTAAGATGTTCTAAATAATTTTCAAATGGATTTTTGATCAAGGTTGTAAGTTCTCACGCAGAATCCATTCTCTAGGCGATATACAGACAACCGTGGCAAATTTCAGGTATACAGTTGCCGTGCAACTCGAAGGGAACACGAGGTCAGGTGCCGCGAAATTGCCCAAGCAGACGCATGACTCAGTTTTGACAATTCTCCGGTAGGCTTTCTCACTGCTCTCCCAAAGTCTCCGCAGTTGAGTCACATCAGTACTTGCTACTTCGCATTCGTTTTTACCTTGAGTCTAGGAGGAACGCATCTTAAATGGGTGGTAATATTCGCAACAGTGGATTGAATAAAACGAATATTGCGCCGTTCCTTCATTATGATATCTCCTTCAGAAAAAAAAGATGGGAACCAGACCTACTGCCAAATACAAGGCAAAAAGGGCAACTAACCGGTCGACGAACAATCAGCTTGAGAAACAGATGGTTCTGGATTTGGCGAAGATCCTGAAGAGGAAGGTGAGCAAAGGTCACCACGACGATCATAACCTTTAGTGGTACTTGGGTCGGAACTAAGATTATCGCAAACGGCTGACAATCCAGATGGTGAACGTGGGGGGCAGGGTCGTGAGAAAAGACTGGTGCATGCTTTCTGCCTTTGCCAACTTCGACGTTGCCTGGCGGCTTCTTCTAACAGCTGCTCCGTTGGTTGACTGACACACACAACCGTAAAACTAATGACCTTGGTAGCAGATGCATCGTCCTCCCGAACTTGGGCTTGAAGTCCATTCAAAGCGAGGTCCTCAAAAGTGGGATAGGTGTCGTCCGCGTCAGAATCCCTGTAAGGCAAATTGAGGATGGTCGCGTGCTCGAAGTCGATTGGGGGACAACTTGGAACAGATGTAGAACAGCTAACCTTGGTCCAAAACCAGGTAGTCGTGGACCAATCTGAAACAGTAGAAGGACGAGGCAGCGGTAGAATGACCAGCAAAAGTGTAATTCGATACACAGAGACCTTAAGCGAATTTCGAGCCTCGCGCGTCCCAAATTTATTTATGTACAAGTAGAGGACCAATGAATTCGGCATCTAAAGCGATTGCGACGAGTTCACAGCATCCTAGTATGTCACTAAAAAATAATCGTTCAGCTGAGGCACCCTTTCGGTGCCTAACTGCCATGCCACCCGAAGGAAGTACGAGGTCTGGGATACTGCTAGGTTGCCCAAGCCTGGACAGAGAAAGTCGAGAGGCAGAGGTCGGGTTCAAATCAGGGACCTTCCGGTCAGTAAATTAGCGCTCTAACCACTGAGCCATGTCACTTAGGAGGTTTCAATGATGTACAGTGAGAGGGATTGATTGAAGGTCCTGTAGTATCAATTTTCTGAGTTTCCAACTAGAAACGAATATGATTACTTTCAAACTCAGATCAGTGGGAGACCTCGTGAGTGGAATTCATACGACCCTACCTGCACATGACTGAAAACCCAACAGGACCTGTAGGTAACTTATTCCAGCAAGGCGCATGCGGGCATTTCCTAGCCAGACTCCTCGGTAGTTTCTTGTTTGGTGTTTGTGTGCCACGTGCACCTATGGTCCGAGTCTGTAAGGATATATGGTCAGTAACAGCCACAAAGGTGTTTTTAATGCCGCTTCACTCAGATACGATGGTTAGATATTCAGTACGACCTATTTCCACTGCCATGTGGATCTTCTTTCCTAAGACATTCTTTCTCCAACGTACCAGTAATTGTTGTTGGTGTAACGCTGCTGCTAACGACGACGGTATGGGTGGTGCTCACAGCAAAGGGCGGCGACAACAAGATATACGGGGCCATAAAGACTTAGGAATAACAGAACTGACAAGCGCTAACCTTCGCCAGGGTGTAGACCACATCTTGTCAATATCCATAAATCAGCTACTGGATCACCACGATACCTCTTCATCGATTCTTCCTGCTGCTGTCGCTCTGCCGACGGTAGTCTTTGTCGGCGAATTGGAGGTTCGAAAGACGGCGATGCTGGTGACTCTGAGTTGCCGAACAACACCAACATTCGGTGGGCGTCCAAGGCACATACCGAATGACCCCATCGGCCTGGGGGCCACGCCGACAATACAACGCCTGAAGTATTTTGGTCTACTTCACTGAGTGCGAGCCACTGGCCACGTGTTGGAGCGAAAATGCACAAGTCGTTGATACATGTGCCCTGGGAGAGTGAAATTCCGCCGAAAAGGACTAAAAGACTAGGTTCGTCAACGGAGCCCTCCGGTAAGAAACAGCCCGACTGTCCGACACAAACTGGTGGAGGGTCGGTTGTCGCCTGAGTAGCGTGACATAGAGGCAGTCGGGACCACAATAAATTGGACGGGTTGAAGCTGTATAAATCGGATAGGCATTCAATTCTACCCTGAAAACAAGCATAGATGAGAAACATATAATCGGAGCAATGGCGCGAAGAGTTGCAACGACATTACAGACATCCAAACGGCCACTCAAAACACATGGAACCAAAACAAGGGCTATAAAATCGATAGGTGAATATTACTCAGACGAGATAACTTAATCATTCACCGGCCAAGAGACTGACATTTAATCCACAAAGGTATCAAGAAGGTCAGATTCCTGAAAGTAACCACAGAATACCCGGAATCTACTGAGACCCTCAACTCCACTAGACGCCGACCCGACAGCCTGAATCAGAAACAGACAGCACGAGACAGCGTTGGACCAAGGTCAGACAGTGCTCTAAATAAAAATAGCTTAAGGCCGTTGTACTTTTAAACTCACACTCGCTTGTTCGAAATAAAGCTGTTGTGTTCCTTGTCGGTGAGTCTTTTTCCGGCACTAGGCACTGGAGCGGGGACAGCAGTCAGATATAACAAAAGACCTTGTATTTAATCACCTTATGCTGAGAACTCGACGTTTGATTCAAGCAGTTACAGGAATATGAAGTGTATTACAGACCTGTTCTTCGTGGCTTGGTTGTCAACCACATTTAGACTTTGTAGTGCCTTGGGTTGGGGCAGAGGAAGACTAGCAAACTTGGGATCTACAATTTCTTACATGTTCACCAAGTTGTGCACACGAAAAGTAGATGAAGATAGATGGGAGCAGACCAATCAAACAGATCAACAACCATCTGATTAACCACCAGTACACACACCCGAGCTACCAAGATTTCGACACATTGATGCAGACTTGAGAAACCATCCTCTAGTGAATCAACCGCGCCTTCACTGAAGGCGAACTCGGGCTTGAATTATCCGATTAGCAGCGCTCCGTTGCTTAGACAATAATACAAACAAAGACTGACCGAACCCAAGTAAAGCAGAGCCAATCAGTGGACCAATCACAAATGAACATATCTGAACATCCACTGAAGTACGCAAAGAGCGGCAATGTTGTCTGTGATGTGATAAAAACATGTTTTCGATTGATAAATTGAGATTCCCATAGAGCGGCGCGAGTTCTTTCTGGTGGATTTCCAGGAACACAACACATTTGACCGTCCGAAATGAGAAGAATACTCAGGGACGAAGGAGTGGGAAATACAGAAGGTTTTTAGGGTGTAAGCTTGTTTGGTCGGCTGTGACATCCAAAATATACTCTTGGTTTTTCTTGCTGCAGAATGGTTTAAACCGTCATCAACTTCCACGCAGCCGGTCTCAGTGTTGAGCACACAGGGCATCATGAAACACTGGAAACTATCTATAATTCAAGGTTCACACTCTCCAGACCGAGAGACAAACGTCTTATCGACATTCACTTTCGATATCAATATTTTACTAAGCCTTGATTCCCAGGCAACCGGCAACATCCAGAACCCGTTTAAACCATAAGATACATCCTATACAGATAAGAAAAGATAATCGTTCAGCTGTAGCACCCTTTCGGTGCCTAACTGCCTTGCCACCCGAAGGAAGCACGAGGGCTGGAATACTGCCAGGTTCCCAAGCCTAGACAGGGGAAATTGAGAGGCAGAGGTCGGGTTCGAACCACGGACCTACCGGTTAGTAAATTCGCGTTCTAACCACCAAGCCATCGCGCCCCACAGTTTATGTTAGGTTATTGACCACACAACATGCAGGTGAGGTACGCTTTTGCATAAATCACAATAATCTTGCTCATAATTTGTGTACAAGTATGAGTACCCTGCAGTGTCAGCTCGGGTTGGGTTATTCATGCCGTCGTGGTCGCACCATGCAATTCTTACCCTAAAGCAAATCCCTTCATTCATATAATGGCATTCAAGTAAAGGTTATCGGATGTATGCCGTTTTTTGTCACGGTCAAATCCGAGTGTGAGGTGGCATCATCAGTGCGCACTGATGATGTCTCCTCGTATGGTGACGAAACGTTTGCAAGCCAATTGCCAAGCTCGGCGAACAGATCAACAGCCACCTGATCAACAACCAACAATTCGATGCATCTTGAACGACTACTCATTAAGCGATATGCGTACGTGTTTAGGTTTACTGTCTATCGCGTTTCCCACATGAAAGGATCATTATAGCAAAAGACTTTTTCGCGCGAAGAATTCAAATGTATGGCAAGGCTGCGACACGACCAGAAGAGAGAGCGAATTTCACACATTGTTATTTGACAAACACTGATTTGATTGGATAATAGATACCAGCCGTATGAGCTCATCGGGCTATGGAATACACAACTTACTGAGTTATGCCAACTGGGTTGGTGGAAGCTCTGACATCCTCCGAATACGTATAAGGTCTCACCAATGAAGCCACCTTTGGCGTAGGCACGTGGAGTTGGCAATATACCTTAGTTCAGAAGGAAAATGAAAGGCAGGGAGTCCGGATTACGTAACACTACCATCCGTGGGAGTCAGTGCGTAATAAATAATAAATAATAATAATTGTTTAGCTTTAACACCCTTTCGGTGCCTATCTGCCATGCCACCCGAAGGAAGCACGAAGGCTGGGATACCGCCAGGTTGCTCAAGCCTAGACAGAGGAAGTCCAGATGCAGAAAACTCAGCCGTCAAGCTCATCATTCACAAAAATACCACCATAAAAAGTGTCCGCACACAAGAAAATACCACTGAACAGCACTTAGTCAAATCAGATGTGTGCCGACATGAGTACCGAGCTCAATAAATACTGCTTACCAGTTCGTTTCCACTGGAAGGAACAGTATATGCTGGACAAGCATTGACATAAGGGCGTTCTGGTGACTTGTAAAACGCAAACGTTCACACTCACATACTCATAGAACACTTGCACACCAGGCATGATGAAACAACCATGTGTGAATGCGCGTTTACAGGTCCTATCCTGGCGCTAAAAAAATAGTTCAGCTGTAGAACCCTTTCAGTGCCTAGCTGCCATGCCACCCGAATGAAGCACGAGGGTTGGGATACTGCCAGGTTGTCCAAGCCTAGACAGGAGCAGTCCAGATGCAGAGGCAGGATTCGAACCACGGACCTTGTGGTCAGTAAATTCGCGCTCAAACCGCTGAGCCATCTCGCCCTATCCTGGCGCTATCTGAAGTGATCTATGTGTGGGTCCATTAGTGCGCCGTCTGCTCGTAATGTTATTTAACCAACTAGGTAAACCAACTCAACTATGCATTCCTGTTCATCAAGTCCAGCTCCGACTGCTCATACAAAGTGGGCAACGACGTGGTGGTACAGCTTCTGCGATTCTGTGACAAAATGCCATGGAGACGGAGTTCAACGCAGTACTTCCTCCGATTTTCGGTGGTGGTACACAAGATTCGCACTCACAACTAGTGTTTGACCTACTTCCCACGAGTTACCTTATACAATACAAGCGCTCATCGTATTTATGCACACGAGGACTACGTTCGCCGAACTAAGGTACATAAACTGATCAATACAAGCCAAAATAGCTGTTCAGTTCGTCCCACTGGTGACAGGATTGAGGAATTGGTCCGTATTGAGTGAATCAAATATGTTAGAAACGAAATTCGAACGAAAATTAAACAACTTGGGTTAAAAAATGAGCAACAAACTTAAACAGTTGAAGAGAAACAAAGCATGTGATCCTGACCGTTTCCCTCGTATGTTGTTCAAGGAGGGAGAAAAAGGGTTCGCTCGCAGTCTGACGAAACTCACTAGACCGTCGGTCAGTCGAACCAATCATCCCCCACAAGTTCTGTTAGATGCGGGGGGCGAGATGGGTCAGCAGTTAGAGCGCGAATTTACTGACCGGAAGGTCCTGGTTCGAACCCGACCTCTGCCTCTCGATTTCCCCCTGTCTAGGCTTGGGCAACCTGGCAGTATCCCAGCCCTCGTGCCTCATTCGGGTGGCATGGCAGCTAGGCACCGAAGGGGTGTTACAGCTGAACGATTTTTTTAGATGCAGGGAACTTGAAAAATCACACATCTGCCTCAGTTGTAGAGACATCACTGGTCAACCGAACCTTATTAAAATCAAGTTACTATAGCTTTCAATGCACTAGAAAACATTCGGTCATTGTTATGAACTCAGTGCCTATTACTAAGTATGTCGTAAACGTACCAAACCTTTCGCCTCATTTCTGTGTTCCGGTGTACTTCCAATGCGTTATTCCTCTAAATTTAGTTGAGAAATTGGAGCACTATCCATAGGAAGCAGATATTTCTTCCCTGTGTTCACGGCTCATTAGGAGGTGCCACTAGTTTATGAACATCTCGACGATCATAAACAAACCGTCACCAAAGCTGAACGTTATACATCGTTCATTCAGAAGTCCAAAAGAATAGTATCACGGAGCCGTCACGTTCTCTATGAAGCCCGGATCAAAATTAGTGAGCTACACACCAGGAACATGGGCCCCGACATAAGGAACGAAAAGAAATAGATAAAAAAAAAAAAAAAAAAAATAAAAAAAATTAGAAAAAAAACAAAAAAAAAAACGAAGAACGACCCTATCCAAAAGATTTAAAGTAACACTGTTTTCGGCAATCCCGATTTGCAGAGTTCTTACGATTAGAACTGGCGATAGAATTCGCGGCGTTCGAGGCTCGTGGTCATTTCCGCCAATTCTGTCATATTCTTTCTGGAGTCAGAGATGTCGATTCGCACTTTAAGCTGTCAATAGACAATGTAATCAAGCTGAAACAGATCATCGGCATGTCCGTTGTTTATGTCAGTCTCATCGTTGCGGGACAAAACCCTACTGAACATTAAGGAAATCCTCCAAGATTTCCGTAGAGCACAAGGAAATACGGCACTAGGTTTCATGAGTGCGGAAGTATTCAGCGGAACCCGACAATTAAACTTGCTCTCATCCGAAGTGTCTTTTGAGTGCTACGCGATCAATGCTTTCTCATAATAATGAAGCGTTTGTGTATTGCTACAAATGTATCCTTCAGTTCTCGAAAAAAATCCATCCTTTGGTCCAGAACGACATTATTGCCTCTCTCGAAAGATTGCATAAAGGAATTTAACGATTTCGAAAATAACTGAGAAACGCAGCTCTCATGGTCGTTAATCCTGTGCAGTGCACCAGCAACTGGAAAGGATGCTCATAATATTGCTATCACAATAACTTCAAACAACAACAACCAACCTGTTACATTCTTTGCGAGAGCCATATCGACGCACGAAAGGCGCCACTTTTTGTGGAACAGCCAGTCATCGAGAGTTTGTGGTGCCATCAGTATGTGATTTCTAACTGATTGCTTCTGTGTACAGTTTCAAGCATGGCAGAGGTCAGCGATGGAGTACGCAGTCACCGGCGTACAGGCATCGGCTATTTTGTTGTGTGCAATCTCGTCTTGCACAATTCCACCATGCCATATCAAGAATTACATGGTCCACCCAGTCACACCGGAGTTGCTTCGGCGGCCCATTTCGTATATTCTAAAAACTGATCTTATTCGTTTGACAACATTATATCTACAATTTACCAACGCACCGCCAAGTTGTTTCATCCAATCAAGCCAACAGTGCTGTTAGGTCATTTTAATGACTCACTGTGGACTTTACGGGACCTAGCCTATCACCAACTTGCAGTGAATAACTATTGATGAATATTCGCGTTCCCCATTCGCTCTTCCGTGCCGAGATATGACTTCCGAAAGTTGTTGCCTATTTTGTAGGTGATTTTTCACGAGTAGCACGCCTTCTGACAGCGCTCACACACAGGCCCATCTTTCCTAGCCCATGTTCTACGTTCAAAAGAAGTGGCGATTGCCTACGACCCCCACAACAAAAGCCAGATTGGGGGGGGGGGAGTTGAGGGAAACATTGATGAAACTGCTGTGCCGGTTATGAAGCTACAGCCCATCAACCGAAAACTGAGCCCTCCCGCAGTACTCGCTGAAGTGTACCCAGTCTTTACTGTATACAACAGCAAATACAACCCCTCGAGAGCGGTAGTTTGTGTGAAAGCGAAAGTTTACTTTTGATGTGTTGTCCCAAAGCCGGCTTTCTAATGAAATCAAACGTCCGGCTCTCGGGATACGTACCATTTAGCGAAGGTAAGCCGCAATAGGTGCGTGTGTGGCTTGTAGATTGCAATGGTAAAGTGAATTCCGGACAAAACGAACCAAATACTCTAATTATTGAAACACCTACTGACATACCTTTCCTGAAACGTTTTCACGACCAAACCCAAAATCTGAATGTCTGCTGATTACCGTTCCAGAACAACAATATTCAACCCAACCCCTTGATTCTTACGGCAATAGAACTGAAATATCACGTAGGCTACTACGTCAACCCAAATATGGACGTGAATGTATGGCAGCCATGCCTCCCAAAACACTGCTTTTAAACATTAGTGGCACGTACTAAATCTCACTCACTTAGGTTCGAAAACTTACGGGTTTTCAGCAAAAAGCCACTCAACTTCCTGAAGTCTGAAGTGGATGATAATGATCTCAGTGTTATATTCACCTAAATAACCATACTCATTGTATTGTTTTCTCACTTCAGCACGTACACTTGGTTCTAAGGGCATTTGCAACCTGATTTCTAGACGTTTAGGCTCCCACGGTTGCTCGTGGAACCTACCAAACCTACCTTAAATCCTTTCTCGTAACACACTTAAGTCAACGTACATACTTCAAACGACGCTGTATGTTCCAAGGTTGAATAACGTTCCCATTATTTAAATCGGTTTTCCGGTTAGTGAAATTGACGGTTCTGTGAAGTAAAAAGTCGTCGCAGAGTAGTTCTACGAATAAGAAAGTCATCCTCATAAAAACCTCCTGTCAACTTGCACAGAGGTATTACCTGAAAATAATAAACGCGAACCACCGGATGGAGTGGCACAAACCGGTACTCACCATCTCCCAACACACGTTTCCACTGCAAAAAAGCCAGGTCAAAAACCCACAGGTCATTAAAAGTGGTCCGCATATGGGTAGCTCCGCCAAATACATATAGCGCCTTCCCATTGTTTACCAACATCGAGCCAAAACGTTTTGATGGCGCAGAATGAACGGAAGACCCTTTCATCGGTTGACAGGCTGAACTGAGTGTGCACCATTTCAGTGGGGCTTGAAGACGATAGGCTGCCAAACACATGTTCGATCGAATTTTGATGACTTCCAAACAAACATCGCGCCAACGCCTGCAGACTTGAAAAATGTTCGGAAAGTCCGTGCATGGTGACAAAAGCATGAAAATGTACTGCAGCAGCTCGACAGGCAGATTCTGGAACATGTGGTATCAAGGGTCGGAGAGCGTGTTACGCGGAGTTGGGAGACAAGCCCAGAAAGATGTAATGAGGAGAGGCGAAAGATCACGTGCGACAGGCTTCCACCGGAAAGTACGCACACATACCGAGCGGTCTGTGCGTATTCTGAAACCAGAGAGATAAGAGAATTACGTTGCTCTTGCGAATGAACCAACAAGGACAGGAGAAAGCACGAGTGAGAAGCCGGCCACCTCTAGTAATTTTCGTGGGCTATAAGGCTTCGACTTGCGAGAACGACGGTACGGGTGGACGCGTGATAGGTGCGGATATCACCGTGGGTTTATGGGCACACACCACCAACACGTCCATAAAGGGAGCCAAATCAAACCACACCATGGCCTCGGACGATAACCAGGTGGTTTTCAATATTCGGGGACAGCCATAAATTAGTGGTCAGCACTAAGCCAGGTGACGTGAGAAATGCAAGCCTCACTACTTCACTAAATTTGTTCAGGGTATTAGCGCATTTGCTGCGAATGCACGCGGTTCGGTTTTCGCATGCAAAAATGCAGGTTTTCAAATCCCGAAATGGGGAGGGGAGAGATGCTGTTGGAAGTACTAGTGGGC
>SJOL01007826.1:9458-21649 GCA_004794785.1 Opisthorchis felineus | reverse complement strand
GAATGCTAGAGGGAATCGAAAATCTCTGCAACCGAAGGGACAGCTACAACCCGATTTATGGTCAGTTCATTCAAACGTCGGAAATCCACGCAAAACTGGCGCTTTCCGTTCGCCTTCTTTACAAGCGCAACCGGGGAGTTGTACGCACTGTTGGCCTCCTCAATTATGCTATTTTTCACCAGCTCTTGAACTTGCTTATGGACCTCCTCCCGTAGATGGAGCAGCAGCAGACGGGGTCCGTAAGGTCGAGAGCATCGGACGAGAGGGAAATTTCGTGTTCACTCCACGAGCAGAAGCCAAACGGATCTTCATCGCCCGTGAACAGTTCGGAGTATTCCTCGACCACGGACTGTACTGACGGCACGTTACAAGACGGCAGCTTTCGGACATGCAGCTCGCTCACGGTAACCTTCAAGCTTGACTGCGTCATGCTTTGTCACCAGTTTTCCCTGCTTTAGGCCAACCACGGATTCTGCGCTCTTGAGAAAATCTGCTCCCCAGATGTCTGCTTTGTGTCTGGGCTGATGAGGAACTCTTTCTACATGGACCTGTGGCCTAGGCGCATTGAGTGCATTGACAATCCGTCAATTTTCAGTCGGTATCCACCCACTGCTCTCACGGCTAGCGCGCACGGTTTGTATAAAGCTTTGTTCCCTCTCCGTCTCAGCGATACCCCTGCTCCTGTATCAATCAGACACAGCTCCCTCTTCCCGTCTATCTCGATAACGGCTTGTATGGTAGCCTGTGTCACTGCACTAATTGCAACCCACCTGGGAAAAGAAGAGTAATCTAAAGTTTTATTATTTACAAGTGGTACGAGGACATTGATTCTTCCAGTGGTCAGGCATGCCACACTTGTAGTATCGGCTCGTTTGAGCGTGCCTCCGCGATTCCGTCTTGATGGCTGCAGGCTGCTTGGCTAGTTGGTCGACTCTGTTCTTCAGGTCCTCCACTGGTGAATCATCCCTGTTCCCCTGCGACTGCAACGTGGCCAGTGGCGCTTCGGCCAATTCCCGTGCCAGATGCACCAGGTGCTCCATACTCAACTGGCCAGGTGCTCTTGCCAACCGCAACTGGACACGAGGCGCAGGCTGCACACCTTCAACCAACTGGTCAGACAGCAACTGCTGGCGCGACACTCCGTCCAGTCCCGGCAAAGCCCGGTCCAGCGACTACAGCAGGCTGGCGAAGAACACGGCCGGGTCCCATTCCGGTCCCATCCTGGCCGTCTCGAACCGTCTCATAGCCTCCTGGCGGTCGGCCGGTGTGTCGAACTCCGCTGCAAGAGCTTACTTCGCGGCAGCCCAGTCCATCTTCCGAGGGCCCCTTCTGGCCGCATCCAGGCCGGCCTTCGCCCGGCCCCCGAGGAGGGTCTTCAGTGCTGCCAACTTACCCCTGTTGGCTCCCAGTCCAGCCGCCTCCACGACATCCTCGAAATCCTCCAGGAAGGTCAGCACACCCCCATCTTCAAAAGGTTATGGCTACGGGATATTCATCCTTATCCTGTTCACGGCACCAAATGTAAGGAGGAAAACCCTTGGCTGTGGAGTTGTTTATTAGAAAAACTCCAACTAAACAGTTACAGACTATTGGACGGGAGAGTCGAACTCTCATTTGCACTTTGTTTTTAAAAGCTCAAGATCCGTCTTCTTTCTGAACGTGTCTTCTTGAACTCTTCTGGATATTCATTGACTATCAAGCAATTGCAAGCGAAAACTGCAAAGCAGATCCACAAATTCCGTGATATATCCCACCTTCCATTAGATCAAGTCGGAGTAACAAGAGCACACATACTACTCGCGTGCCTCACAGTTGTGTCCACCGTTACACAATAATGATATACAGTACCGTATACGTAACCGAAGAATGGTGAAATGAAATGTGAATCCACTCACACAGGCCTTCCGAGAATTCTATTGTTTAATCTGCTGCTCCGACGGAGTGAATTCAGAACCGAGTGCATGCCTATTCACTACATCGTCACAGTTTTACTGAGGATGCTTCTGAAGGATTCTGTGACCTTGAACCCTGCGAACCAAGTCTCAACCATAAATCAAAACAGCCTCGACGACCCCCTTGTTCAGGTCTTCCCTTAGCCTCAAAATCGCTTACATCCAGTAGTGACTGCGGCCATTGAATATCAAAATCGGTACATCAGCGTAGCAGAAGATCCTTCATAGTTGACATAGTACTGTAAGATCCGGATCTTACACAACGATTGGGGCTACTGGAATTTAAGAAGCTCGTATTAAATAGGCAGTGAGAAAACAAGCATGGCAGCCGTGGGCGCTGTATTGAGAATCGGCTGCATAATCATACAGGGCAATGAACGTCATGAATTATTCAGAGAGTAGAATCAACAATAGCGCAATCGGCAGGAGCGGAAAAGGTGACAGAGAGGCGACGGGGACTTCCGGAGGTAACACCGGGTAAGCGCCAAATGGTATACAAATGTACGGAAACGAGAAGCCAAACAGCTTAAATAGGCAGAATATGGGAATAACGGTAAAGAAGGCAGTACATACTTTCGGAAAGTATTTCTAAATCAAAAGGAAACAAAAACTGCCAGTGGTTCTGAGCCTGGTCTTTATTTCAGGAAAGCTACAAAAGAGCGCCGTTGTTGTTTGTCCGTATCTGCTGGTTTGGACTTTTCCCGGTTATACTTTGCTTGGCAACGCCACAAAGTACAGGCACCGTACAACTGTCTGTTCGCCCGATTTTTTTTAAAAATGCATTGGGTAGCCTGGATATACTGTGCGAGGCTAGCGGCTAACATCGACGTGCACGTCTTTTGGCACCTTCGTCTTAGTTGGGGTTGCACCACCCCGGGTCTACTTCATCAGCCAGATATAACAAACCTCGCTTGGAGGAAAATGTTGGTAGCTCAGGTAGCGTAGATGGTCGTTGGCTTGTTCGCTGAGCTGGGCAATTTGATTGTAAACGTTTCATCACCAATCGAGGTGACATCATCAGTGCGTTATTGGGGAGCGTAGTGGTGCGTAGCGGTGGGTTGGTGGTTGTGCTGGTGATGAAACCTTTGCAATCAAATTGTCCAGCTCAGCGAACAAGCCAACGACCATCAAACCTCGCTTGTTTAATGTAGTGATCATACACATAAAATATAAAGGCCTTATCATTCCTTGAATGCCAGCAGTCACGGCAAGCGCCTGTTGGCCGTTTTTGCCATGCACCATTCGTTGCCTGGTGATGATAGCAGTGATTCAGTGACTGCCGAACCATATTCTTACCTTTCTGTCCAGTTCATGTAGCAGCCTCCAGTTAAACCACACTGTCTATCCATTATCTCGGAGGCTCTCGCTCAAGCAACCATTATCTGCCTGTTGCCCCACTTCGCATTACCCCTCCCCCTCGTCTGCACAACTGAGGCACTGAGTGGATTCTTTGGCTGAGCTAAAAATCACCACAGCTCCCTATCCAACTCACTATTTCATCGCCCGTTCAAACCAGTTCAGCATCTAGCCTCCTTGCTCGCAACCTCTGCTGCTAAGTCCTCACCTTCCCAAAATTACGCAAGCACTCTTGCCCTGGTCTTGCGTCTTTGATCGACTGACGCACAGTTCAAACACGAGAAACAACTCCTGCCACCAATGACAGTTTCTTTCATTGCTACCTGAATGTACTGCGTACACGTCAAGCAGAAATCAACTAGTGCTGAATTGTTGTATCGTCATTCCACATCGGCAACCTCATCTGGCCCTTGGTTTTTGGGCCAGCCAACAACAATCCACACTCTCGTACTTTTATTTAACATGCTGTCATCCCCTTTTGGATTATTTTTTCTATTGGACACCGTTTTACCTGATGCCCCATTGCACTCACCAGACGCTAATGCTCTCATTCCATTCCTTCCTTATTCCCCCTCTTCCCAGGCGTCAAATTTTGGCGGTAGCTGCTCCGAATTCCCCGTGTGGGCGTCAGTTATTCAATCTGACTGGTCCTTGGTTTACACACACACACACACCCATGACTCTATACTGGTCTGACCCTACCGGTGCTACTCCTCTAGTCTAACCCAGTTCGAGGCGCCACGGGTGTGTGCATCACTTGTCCGATTGCCGCGACCTTGACGTCCGTTGCGGGGCTGCCCAAAAACTAAAGTATGTTAGTTCGATGAAGGCACGGCACTGCTATACTCAGTCTGATGGCCTTCCTGCAACTATTTTCTTCCTACCCTCGACAGTAATTTTTCGTCCATTTTAGCCTGTAATCGCAGCTACGGGCGAACGTTTTACCCGGCCCCAACCGCCTCTGAGACAGATTTGTTTCAACCCGCTGAACCCCTTGTTTGAATTTGACCAACCTGGTTTTACGCTGCAATCACCGTTTACCCCGTCTACAAATTCAACGATTTCATTTATGGTGTTCCTTTGGCCCTATGCATTGGCACTATCTCCCCAGTGAAAAATTTCTGTACAAGTGACTTTCCTACAGCAGTGGTAATAGTAAGTCTGCTTAGTTTCAATGTAAACCACATTTCGGAGACGAAACTTGCCATTCGTCTCCACATGGAATTCTTCCACCTTCATTTTTGCTTTTTGTGACCCCGGTGATTTACTCAACCGCCCAAGGTTACTCATGACCAGCATCGGCTTTTCAATTTCAGTTCAGGTTAACCGGCTTCATCACTGAACCAGTCGTACTTCATGCCCCATTGGTCTTTTTTCGGATCTCACAAATACGGTGACTTTTCACGTGATAACCGTATTTCGTTGATTGTACCTTCCCCCCAGGGTGTTGCTGCCCGCCGCGTTCAGGATGTAACGGCCTCATCGTGCCTCATTTGGCATGTTCCCTACAAGTTAAGAAATAAACCTATTATTATATGCAAAACCTTAGCGATGGCAATAACCCAGATGAGCCACAGGGAAATGAAACGCCATTATAATAAACAGGCGTGAGTCACACTACCCATGAGTAGCCAAACAAGCGGGAAGAATAGCCGCTGGTTGACATTGTTCCACACGAAGAATCAACAGGAGCTAATCGAGCATTTGGTAATTTTGACCCTATGACAAAATTTTCCAAAGCTTTTGCCGAAGATGGGCACAAGGCAAAATGGCTTAAACAGGGCTCATTCCAGAGGCACCATTGCCGGTAGTTCCAAGGCTGGTCCTTAATTCAGGAAATCAATAAAAGTGCACTGTTGTTGTCTGTTTGTTGCCGCTGGGTTGCACTCCTTCTGGTTTTGTCATTAATCTGGCAGCACTATTTACCACGGGTGATGAAAATACTGACCTTTCATACGGTAGAAATTTACTTTAGGAAACATGGGGTTGCCCGAACATACTCTGTGTCGCCCACAGCTTACATCGAGGTGCAAAGCTGTAGCCGCCTCCGTTATTGTTCGGGTTGCACCGCATCAACACCCACTTCGTCAGCCACACATAAAACAATTCTTGCTACTGCTCCCAGGGGTAGACACATACGATAAAAATGCACAAAAACATAGTTATAATGGAATTCTTAACCCTTCACTACTAGGATACAAGGCCCTGTATGGCCGTTATCCACTCCACTTACTCTGTGTCTTACATCCAAAGAGATCTTCAACCGGACAGAACACTTGAGATCTTACCTCGGCTTTGTTCTACCTCTGGGAATCTCTCGGCTACCCTAACATTCCACTGCCCACAGAATTGCACAATCCCAGTTCGATCACCTCAAAGCCGACATCCGTTACGATGCTGTCTGGAAACCGAAGTATGTTCATGCAATGATGGCCCAGCACTGCCATACGCAGTTTGATGGCACACACGCAGCTGTTCCCTTCCGACTCTTGACTTTGCCCTCTCGCCTGTTCGTCTCCTTACCCGCAACCATTACCAAATTTTTCACCTGGCCCCGACCGCCTCAGGGACGATTTCACTTCAATCTGATGAAAGTTTTATTCGGATATAACCAGCTCGGTGAACTTTCATTGGTGTTCCTTCCTATGCTTTAGCACAAACTCACTCTCTCAAGAAAATTCACACCCAACTCTGCTTCAACATTGCCACCAGTGTGTCTATGCAGCTTCACTGTACACCGTGATTATGAGATATCTGCTACAATTTATTCGTATTGCGGACTCCTTCATTTCATACCCACTTACGCTTGCACGGCCCTGGCCATATGCTCAACTGACCAAAGCCGCGGAGCTTCTGCAGTGTTTTTTTATTTCCAGTTCAAACTGACCGACCATATCACTGTAACTTTGCTGCTTCACCGGATCCAATCTTCTGGTTTGTGATTTTCCGCACTTTGAAGTTTCCTTTTCAAGTGCCATGCAGAATGCCTCTAATGTTTCCTCCTTGGTTGTGTCTTTGCCCGCCATCCTCATGTAACATTGCCTTAGCTTGATATGTTCCCAAAATTCAGAGCAAGACCCAATAACTGTGTTTCTCTGCCCACGGTGTCCACTGTATGTAGATCGTCCCGATTTGGACGTTACCCTGTCCACGTCAGATAATGCGCATAAATCCAACGATATGCCACCCACCCAACAGGTGGCATACACTTATTATAAAGGTGGTTTGCGAAGAACTATACACGTATTGTGATGAGGTTCTTGATACTGAAGTTTGAGTGACGCGTAGGTACGACAGTCCCGAATATCAAAAGGAATAACCGGGTTCAAAATTCTGTCACTACTTACACAAGGGCAAGCAAACGTATACAACGAACCTCAACTGTCCACGTTCATAGCGTCAACAAGTGCACAAGTCTGTCATTGACCGACACAGTGCAGTGTCAACGTTCGCACACCAAACAACATTGGGCGGAATGCAGTCAGTAGCGCGGGTTGCGGTCGTCCCTTCCAACGACAGTCTCGTGATTCTTATTGGCGGTTCGATCACACGAATATCATGAGAAAGCAAGTCATGGCAGGCTCAGCAGACGGGACAGGAGCGCGTATGGGTAAGTAGGTCAGCTGCGCACATTCACACACATTCACATGCTAATACAAAAGTACTGGGAGAGACGGCCTTTGCGACTAGGTGAGTGGTGGGTGCAAATGAGCAGAACGAATGCAGAATAAAAGCACATAGGCCGAGTAAGTGAATGAATGGGGGAATTATTATGAGGTCAAGTTAGACCCAATATACTGACTGACCATTACGTTTGTACCGGCGCTACAAATAAATAAAATCGTAGACCTCGCTAACAATTGTCTTATATTTTTTCCGCGAGGCAATGAGAGAGGGGTAACACACACATAAATGGCTATGAATTGCCATCTTTGTTCATTGGATTAGGCTGCCATGCACAGTTAAGACCTCATAATCGGCGGCTGCCATAACTGCGAGCTTGTAGCTAGGATAAGCGGGCAAGGCGTGCAAAATCACACACGGTCTTGATTGTGGAGGGCCACTGAGTGACTACATTTTTGGTAACTTTGTTGTTTTTCCTGATAAAATCAGGGTCACTGACGTTATTAGAGATATTTTACACTGAACGGGCCGAAAATTACGTGCAAAGTTTAAGAAACGCTGCACTTTTCTGAATATTCGCTCACTGCTGAGAGCGAGCACCATTCTCAGAGGTGCATAGTAGTGGCCACATTACAGTGTAGTGCATTACAGTGCATCACAAAGATTAAGTTAGCTTTATACATTTTACTGGGCATAAGGCGAGGGTCGCATACAGCAGTGTTGAGCCAATCTGCCGTCAAACTCTGCCTAATTTCTTGACCTGGACGATTAGAACGGATTCGAAGGTTACTCACGTATTCAGATAGGTGGAACCTGTATTGGAACTTATGTAAAATTTATCTCCAACATTAAGAAAAACGTAGACCGTCAGGTTTTGCAACGTTCTGAAGTTATTCTTTAGTGGCAAAACGGTAGTTGCACAAAATTAGGCAGTGACTGGTGAGTTTGAACGTTGATCACTAAACAAGCAGCTATGAGCAACATACCACTGAAACGCGCAGTCGAAATGAGCTTACTCCCTATGAAGCCCTCTACCTCGAAAACTCCAAAGATTACGTGAAACTAATTTTGGGTTGCTTCAGGTGATCGGCGTCCAAGAGGTGGCGTTCCGTCTCCAAAGCATTACTGTCAGACTTCCTTCTCCATTTTGGCATTGTTTTGTTCAGAAAAGTACATGCATGGGGTAGACTGAAGGTAATGTGCGAGTCTCATGGCTAACATTGAGGTGCAAGGAGTTGCCACCATCGTCTTAGTTGGGCTGCATCACCCCAAGTTCACTTCATCATCAGACATAACACACGTTCTTTCCTTTTGTTCACTGAAGCACTCCTATACAAATGAAACGTAGTTACTTTAGCATTTCCTGATTGCCAGCTGTCACAACTAGCGCCTGCACCATTCGTTTCTTGGAGCTGAGAGCAGTGATTTAGCGACAGCCGACCCACACTCTTACCTTCATGTTGAGACGACGTAGTAGATTCAAGTTAAACAGCGGTTCTTACAAATTACCCAGGAAGCTGCTGCCCAACCGCTTATTATTTGTCTGCTGTCCCTGTCAACATTAAGGCTCACTGGCACAACGCAGAACATGTGGTTGGATATTTTGATTTTGCCGAGCTAAAACGTAATTCCATGTAATCGACTGTTCCAACTAGTCCAGCGGCTAGCCTCCCTGCCTCGGTGGCCAACCCCTTACCTTCCGAAAATTAGGAACCTGATCTGGCCCAGCTAGCACTTGGCTTCTAGGTCAGCCAACAGTACCCACCTCTTCCTGGGTTTATTTAGCTTGCTTTCATCCCCTTCTAGCTTTTTTCCAATGAACACTTTTCTTACCTGATGCCGTCTTGCACTCACCAGACGCTACTGCTCTCACCCTTTTCCTTCCTCATTTCCCCTCTCCCCAAGCTTCAAACTGCAGCTGTAGTTGCGCAAACGCCCCGTACAACCGTTATTCATTCAATATGGAATGCTTGCGGTCTACACTCACATGGTCCTCCAACTGAATCGAAATTACCCATGACTCTACATTGGCTTGACTCTACCTGTGTCCATCTCCTCGTCTAACCCAGATCACGCTGCCACGGAAATGCCTATCCCCTGTCCGATTGCGGCAACCCTGACGACCGTTACGGGGCTGTCCAGAAACCGAAGTATGTCAGTGCAATGATGGCATGGCACTGCCATACCCAGTCTGATGGCACTTCCGCAGCTACTTTCTTCAGAATATCGACCGCAGCCTCTCGCCCACTCGAGCCTGTAATCGCAGCCACAAACAAAATTTTACCTGGCCCCAACCGCCTCGTTCTAAACCGCTGAACATATCGTTCGGAGTTTACCAACCTAGTTTCCTGCCGCAATTTCGGTTTGCCTCTTCCACAAGCTCAATTTCATTTACGGTGTTCGTTTGGCCCAATGCATTGGCACTATCTCCCCATCAAAAATATCCTTTACACCTGACTGCCCTACAACAGTGACACCAGTGAGCCTACTCGGTTTCAATTTAAACCATATCTTTCAGACAAAACTTGTCATTTGTCTCCAGATCGAATTCTTCTATCTCCGTCTCCATTTTGCATTTTGAGACCCAAGCCATTTACTCGACCGCCCAAGGTCACTCAAGGCCAGCAACGGTTTTCAGTTTTGTTCAGGTCAGCAATCCTCATCCTTGAGCTTGTCGTACCTCATACCCATCGTCCTCGTTTTTTGGTCGCACAACTATGGTGAATTTTCACGTTGTTTTGTTACCTGCCGCGTTAAATTTTTAACGACCCGATTATGCCTCAGTCGGCATGTTCTCTGCATGTTGGGAAATAAGCCTATAATTATTACTAATAATGTGTACCCTCGACCAACGAAGCCGTTAAACCCGAAAATCAAGATGAAATGTTGTAAATGCTTGTTTTGGAGCTCAGCTTAACTCTAGCGATTGGTATTATTTTGAATAGCAGTTAATTATCAATTTAAAGCACTCCCTCGATGGTTGCACTAACTCTTTCATCTGACTCTCCCTGTTTATAAAGCTCTGTTGACGCCAAAGCTTGCCGGTATCAGTCCCACGAGTTTGCCATAAAATACACCTCCAAAAACTAATTTCACCTTTTTACCTTCCGACACTCATACACTGTAGGTCAGAAGGAACATTAGTCCTCACAATACTTTGCAACCATCCCAACATTAACCGCATTACCACTCTTGTAAACTGGAGATTTCCTTCTTAGACACAGAATACCAGCTTTTGTACTCACGTTTGTGAACAGATTCTGCTTTGATTTTTGGCATTCAGTTTGAGTTTGGAAAAAACTTCCAGTTCTCAATTGCGTGTGCACCTGATAAGTTAAGCCTGCTCCTTCGTCTTATTCCCCCTAGTCTGTCGTACGAGTTTGGATTCCATCTAGTCCATCGATCTTGTAAACGAATTACCGCCGACCTTCACTTCCATAATCCTATCTAAACTGTTCGACAAAATTAGCTGCCAGGGTTGAAGCCGAGGTGCTTCTGATATGATCCAACTTGGAACTGTAAGGTTCGCTCCGTCTCTTGCTTCAAAAGCACATATCCTTCACCCTACACCGAAGTCTCACATAATGGCACCACCGCAGTCTTCTTCCTCTGGGCGGTTGTTAGACCGTGCATCCCCAGCATCCATTTTCTCGTAGTCAAAAAAGCGTCTCGCCGCCAAGAGACCCAGCCTCCAACCACCTCACTCTTTAAGGCCGGTTGGAAGAGCGTCTCGAGTAACCACAGAGAGTTCCGTAGTACCAACGGACATCTCTTTTCTTGCCTCACTCAGCAGACCTCTTCACTCTTCTTCACCAGAAGGATATTGGATTAACACGGCTCTGGTAGATTTCAGGAACCTTCTGCATAAGATGGAAAATGAACTGAATTGCTCCCAAAGCACGGAAGAAATTCACACATTCTAACTCAATATGAAATTCGTGAACTCTTGGAAAAGCGTCGATTATTATTTTCACGCTCGCTCCTGATATTTGTCGCCAAATGAAACGTCGTCACCAGGTCTTATTATACACTGATCCTGACTGCTATCTTGACAGCATGTAACATGTTCGACACCTCCAGGAATCAGTAGATGGCAGTGCTCCAACCTCTGGCTTCTGTTCTGGTAAGAGCAGCTCCTGCAACGCGGATGGGTAAGGATCCTCAACCCCCACCCCTTCCTAAGCACTGAAAATCAAGTGTGAAGCGTTTTGAATGAAGAAAGCTACCGCTTATTAGCGTTCGTTCGTAAGCAGGTGCCCCTCATCACCGGTAAACGCGGGTGCTTTGGTATCGGCATGGAGATAACACCTGGTCTCCATGAAGCGAATCCATTCATTATATGCAGTTAAATCTGGGCCAGTATATCCATTAAAGTTCAGATTGCGGTGTTAATCAATATTTGAAGGTGACCACAAGAGCTGGCTCCGTTCATGCTTGGAGACCATGAATCATCAATAGCCAAGGTCTCACTTTTAGCACAACCAGCATCCAGAACAAACATATTTTTTCCAGGGGGAAACTTGTCAGCGCCGCTAACGTCGTCTGCCACGTGACGGGCATTTTTGTATATTTCGGCCAGCTGCGGACATACCAGTGGCATCGCCGGTGGGCTGAGCAAGATCGTGTCCGCAACCATACGGGATCTCACCTGGGAAAACAAAAATGTGCTGCTTAAGTACACGAGGCATTGCCGCAGAAATAAGCCTTGAGGGACAGGAGCGGGGGACCCACGAGTGACCCAATAGTGGTATCTGAAAACTGTATCCAACCCCAGCAACCTCTTCAGACCCAAACTTGTCGGGGCGTAACTACGAACGGCCTCTAACTGACTCGCTCTTAACGGAGGAGGACATTCTTCAGCTCTTGCACAAGATAAACCCGTTGTGCGCGTTGGGGCCAAAGGAGGTTTATCCGAGGTTCCTGAAGGAAACGTTGTTCGCACTGGCAAAACATTTCTACATGGTGTTGCGCCAGTCGCTGGACGAAGGCAACCATCCCTCAGCTGGGAAGGAAGCGATTGCCACGCAAATCTACCAAACTGGTGACCAACTATCGCCTGGCAGCCAGAGACCTTTTAGCCTCACTAGGGTGCCGTGCAAGTTAATGGAACGCATTCTGGAGCTGGCCATCCCAGATCACCTTGCTACCAACAACTTGGTATCTCCAGTTCAACACGGATTTCTCCCAAACCGTTCTTGCGTGACAAACATGCTCGCATTTATGGACAGCTTAACCCAAGCTAAGGACGAGGACTGATAT
>SJOL01007819.1:786804-815284 GCA_004794785.1 Opisthorchis felineus | reverse complement strand
AAATGTTATGTTACAGTGAAAAAATTCAACAATGATACGTGTGATCTCTGTAAATAGATTGAACAGTGAAAGAATTCTTTCACAAATTCGCACGAGGGAGAAACGAAACCGATTTCTACCTTGGATAGCGCACGTTAAGCATATTTATGGACATACATGTAAACAACTTCTACAGAGCGTGCACGTTTGTGCACATAACTGATGCACAATGAATGTTTGGAAACTGTGGGGAAAACGTTTTGGTGAAAAAACGTGGGACGTTTTCAAGTTCTAGTCTGCAACTTTGGACACAAATGGAAAAGAAGGAAAAAATACACAAGTTGTCGCACGTATAGCTTCAAAATTGCGATTTATGTGTCTCCAGTAATAAAAGGGCTCAGTGTTGAAAGGCAGAGCTAACTTGCTTGGGCTTCCTGGAACTGGATTTGGTGGAAAAAGCTAAAGGTTTAAGAATAGCTGAGAACAAGGTCTTTTATCTCTGTGAGATGAGTTACAGGGTGGCCATTAATTGTGAACATGCCAACAGGGGGGAGCAGAGGTAGGAAGTTATTTGGAACCTATCGGGAGATAAGCTTGTGCCAGAGGCACTTGATCAGCGAGTCAGAGGGTATAAGTCGTGTTGGATCTAGCGAAATGCAAGAGTATTCGCTGAGAAAGGAAACTTATATGCGATTATTTACATCGTTTGCTAAGAGCAAGGGTTTACCATGTGACAAGGAGCCGAAAACATTGCTCATGTACAGTAGGAATAGAATTGGGCTCCAGCGCGCTTCCCTGAATGACTTCACTAGTGATAAATAGTGAAGATGACTGTTTGCCGCCAATTTGTGTTATTTGTGCCCTATCGGGTAGTTAGAAGTTGAGCCACTGAAATGAGGATCCAGTGATGCCAACAGAACTAAGTTCCTGCAGCAGAGATGCATGAAGGGCCTGGTGAAAGGCTTGCTGGATATAATAATAATAATAATGTTTATTCCCAACTAGTGGGTAGGATACATTCAGGCATGATCATAAAGTTACAGTCAGAATAAGTGCCTAGCTGGTAGGGTTTATGGGTACCGGGAATTTCGTGGAAACATAAACAGTGGGCATTACCCGAAGTAGACTTGGTCACGCCTGAGGCGGCATGGGTAGGGAACCGAAATGGGGGACATATCAGATGAAACAAGATACTACCGTTAAGAGTTGAAAGTGGCGGGCAAAAACGAGGGAGGGCATAGCAAGAGGCTTCCTGCCTGGTACGTGATAAAAAATAATTTAAAAAAACTTCAATCTGCAGAAAAAGTAGAACCAGATTAACGGATTAGGAGAGGTAGCAGAACTGGCACGATCTGGCCGGCCGACTTGAACTGAAGCCTAAAACCGTTACTGAGGCTTCGTAGCCTTGGGCTGTTGGGGGTATGGCCAGAGTCACGAAAAGCGTAAGTGGGGAAATATGCGGTACGGATAAATGGTAGTAGGAAACTCAGAATCACTTTGTGCAGTGAAACTGGAGAGACTCACTAGTGTTGCTGCTGGAGAGGGGTCGGGCGTAAAAGGTTCCTTGGGAGAAGGAGTTCACGCGAACACACAAGAAGGAACGCGAACTGCAAGGGAAATAACTGACTTGGTGCGGAGTACAAAGTAAAAGATCCCGAGATGTTCAGATCCAATGGAAGGTTCGGCAGATTGGAATGAACGCCTCCCGGGGGCGGCTGGAACCAGATGAAGATTTTTATTGTAGTTGTATTTAAGGGGACGAGTGGACGAGAGGGCGCAGTCAAAGTCGAAAGTGAGCAGTTACGGGTATGCTATCAAACTGGGTATGGCAGTGCGTGCCGTCACTGCACTGAGATACTTCAGTTTCTGGACAGCCCCGTGACGGACGTCGTGATTGAGGTAGTTGAGCTGGGATGTGCAGTTCTGTCAGCAGTGGGATGTGGGTTTGCCAAGGGAATCTGCAGGGACAGCAAGACCAATGTAATGTCGCAGGTAGTATTTGTTTTTTGTCCGGTCGGGGATCCCTTCAGGTGTAATGCACTGATCGCGTGGAGTAAATAACGACCAAACAGGACGTCCATAGCACGTATTACCGCAGGTCAAAGTGTGTATAAGAAAGCCTGGAGACCGGAGAGCATAATGACCTCCACTCAACGGCATAGAGACTAGAGGTGGGAGGATCTATTGAACAGACTAGCACATTGGAGTGCCTGGCATCACAGGCCGCTTCAATCGCCAAAAAGGAGTAAGTCTGTTTGCCACTGACGGATCTCTTAGACAGGAGTCTGTGCTGCTGGCCATTCATGGCGTTTGTAACTTAGAGGAACCTGGTTAACAGGCTTTTGTCCAGACGTTCAAAGGGTTCGCACTAAAAGAAGGGCATGACGGACCCCTCTGTAATGTGAAGTATTTTGTCTGCATCCGGGCTTGAAATGAGGCGGATTACAGATCTTTTCTACTGAAAGGTGACGATTCTAGAATTTATCTAGTGAGTAAAAAGATCTGGGACAAGGATTTTGACATCTTGACCGCTGTCTCAGAGCACGGGATAGTATGCCACCGCTCCCCGGCTAGGCGGTGGCCTTAGGGGTTTGGAGAAAGACAGAAGCCTCAGCTAGGAAGATGGTTGCGTTGCTAGAATATATTTGGCTACTATGAACTTTAAGAGCTATGGAATGTGCGACAGGGATCATGAGTTCGGGTTTAAGAGGAAGAGGTGAGTTACAGCCAATAAAGCAAGCGTTCAGGTTGCCGGCAATACTATATCCTCTCACGTAGGCTTTTGAAAACCCCTCGAAACTCGCCGTTCTGCTGAAGAAAGCAAGCGTCTTTTAGTGCCACGACCTACACTAGACACATTCTTTTAAGGGACAGTAGGCCCTTCTAGGTTGCGCTCTCATCCCAGCCATCCTGGTACCTGGTCCTGGCATATGTCAGTATGGATCCACTAGTTTTAAACCACACAAGGGACAACCTCCCTCCCAAGTGCTTCCGGCCAGCAATCACTATCTTGCCCATCTCTTATGCAGAAGGTTCATCTCCTAGGACTGAATCTGCACCTGCTCCTTCAAGTGCAGATCCGTTGCTGAGCAAGTCTAGCGCCTGCATTCGTAAATCTTTTAGTGCCCACCCAAACGGACCCCATTATTCTTCCTTACATTCGGGCTTGGGCTTCTGTAACCAGGCGACGTATGCTTCGTTTCCTCAAGCAGGGCTCAATTGTTGGGTAGCCGTGTCAGCTCTGTTTAATGTCCGGTGCTTTGCTTTGTCAAGATCTAACTTATATAAACCAAAACGAAGCTAATGTTCCACATTCGTGAGGAACATAGTACATCCTCTGACCACGCGCAATACGCGCATAGGAAAAAAGTCAGTCTGAAGCTGCGAAATTCTTGTTTAGCTCTACATCCTATTCAGTCACACATGGCATTATGGTGCGCCTCTGCTTGACATGATGGTTCACACCAATGCTTGGTCGTTCTTCTGATATAGTGCACAAGCTATAAAAATCTCCATTCCACCCCATGGCCCAAAGAGGAACCACCGCTCCATTTGCCTTCGCGACCTGCCTGTCTCAGCGGCTGTTTGCTGTCTGCTTGGTTGAACCGTCTGAGCTGTTTTGCTGACCTGGCTTTTCCTCCGACCAGAAAAAATGTCTGGTAGCTAGAGTTCTTTGTCAACGCACAAGCCGCAATTATGACTGCTTGGTGGCTTGTCACCTTTCAGATCTGGTAGCATACATTGGGGCTAAAAACCTCATTTAATGGTCAGGCACGTTCTGCAGGGATGGTCGCCCTGTTGTGTTGCACCAGGGTGCGCTTTTATACTTGCCACCCTTCCAGTAGTTTTGATGTTTCTTCCATCGCCGTTGGTTCTGAGGCTGGCCTTTAATTCGGGAAATCCGTAAGAGAGCACCCTTGTTGTATGTTTGTAGCTGTTGGTCTGAACTTGTCCCGACTGTCGCTTATCTGGCAGCGCTATGAATTGCAGGTGATGGAAAACCGAGCTTTCGTCTGCTTAAAAGTTGGGCAGAATAGGCTGAAGAAGCTTTGCAACGCCTGTGGCTTACATGGACGTGCAAATCTTTTGCCACTTTCGTCTTTCCTGTGGCTGCACAGCTCCAAATCTATTTCGTGTGCCAAACATAACATATGAGCTCCTCTCTAATGCATCCGAGAATTTTCACATACAAACAAAATATATATAAATGAAATCTAATGAAACTTCTGATCCTTCACTAGAAGCATCAAAAGTTAGCGCCTAGCCACATGCGACACTTGTAAACCGAAGTCTACAGCTGTTAATCGGGGGCTGGTGGCCCACACACTTACCTTAACTTTTCCTCCTAAGTTATGGTACTGTTCAGATCACGTAGAAACCTCCAGTTAAGCTAGCCCTTGTTCGCCTTCTCGAAAGTTTTTCCATCACTGATTGCGCTTCTACTTTCCCCTACCGCAAAACCTCTCTCCATATCGCAGTTCTTCAAACGGAAATCTAACAGAGCTAGAGACTAACACAGCTCCCTGTCTAACTCACCCTCTAGTTGCCAATACCAACTGAGCCAATGGCTATCATCCTTGCCGCATCGAATAACTCCCCGATATACTAATATATTTCTAAGAAAAACTCTCCCTCCGACCCCACGCCTGCTGGTCGACCGGGACTCAGTGCTTAAAACACGAGGCACCCCTTTACCACCAGTGTTGGCCCTTTGTATCGCTACTTGAGCAAACCACATGGTCAGTAAACAGAAACATACACGGGTTTATTTCATGTCTCATGTACTATCACAGTATTATATTGGCAAGCTTAGCCAGTCCTTGATTGCCAGGCTGCTAAGCACAAATCTACCCCGATCCCGTCCCAGTTGGCCCTTGTCATCACCCTAACTGCAGCAAAGTTTACGTTGTTTTCCTGTTACCAGACTCCACTCTACCTGTTACCTCCTCACACTCACCGGGCCTTAGTGTTGTCATCCCAAACCTTCATATCCGGTGGTAGCAGCTTAGAACGCCCTGCGTGGTCAAAACCCACCCCATCTGTAATCCAAACTTTACATACACATGGACCTCCAACCAAACCAAAATTACCCGCAACCTTACATCGTTTTTGTTCAACCCATGTGGATCTTCTTGGTTAACCCAAAATCCCGCCGCCTACAAAGCTGTGAACCCCCAGCCCGATCATCTCAACCATGACGTCCGTTAAAGGGCCGCCCGGGAACCGCTGTATGTCAGTGAAGTGATGGCATGCGCTGCCATGCCCAGTCTGATGGTAGATCCGCATCTACTTTCTCCATAATCAGGACAGTCCCCGCCCACCTCCTCGGAACACTAGCGGCAGGAATAACATACCGCTTACCTGGACCCAACTGCATCTGAAAAAAATTCGTCCTGGTCCACTCAGCCTTTCCCTTGGATTTAACCAGTATATCCTCCCCATGTCAATCATTTTCTCTACAGTCCGCGTTTCGTTCTGTGCGTTAGCTATAACTCAATCTCCTAAGGATCTTTTACAACCGACTTTGCTCCAACAGTGACACCACTGAGTCTATACAGTTCTACTCTACACCGTGATTCTGCGTTTCAAGCTACCGTCTACTCAATTGCGAACTTCTCTACTTCATCATCTCCGCTTACGCCTTTTGTGACCCTGGCCATAAACTCAGCTGTCTAAGGCACGTAGCTCCAGTATTTTTGTAGTTTCAGTTCAAATTGACCAGCCGAGTCCCTGAAAATCTGTAGCTTGTCCAGATTTGTTGTCTAGGTTCTTTATTTTCCGCAATTTACAGTCTCTTGTTCGTACCAGGCAGGGTCCCTTGGTTTTGTTTCCCCCACTGTTGTTGCCCTCCATCTTCGAAGTCTAACGGTCTGGTTTCGCTTCAGTTTGATACGTTCCTCAAGAGACAAAAACCCTTATGACTACGTTTCTCTGCCCTCGATGCCCACCACATTTAGTTAGTGCCAGTTAAGGCACGGCCCAATCTACGTCAGGTAACGCCCTTCGTGTGACTAGCCATGTCACCATTCATGTTTTTATTCTACCATTGTGCTCACGCGTGACGGTGTGCCACCCGCCAGCTGAAAATAAACATTATTGTTAATGGTAACAATGTCTAACTGGAATTGCAGGACTAGGTCGGTTTGGTGCAAAGCCTCACACGACCGAGTAAAATGACACTACAAATAGCATGTTCACAAGGATTTCGGTTGAAGTTAAATGGTTTCGTGGCCGAATATCCCAAAAGGATTTGTTTTAAAGGTTTCCGATTTGCCCAAGTCGCAAAGAATAACAGAAAATTGTACATTATTTCATTCAACAGCAAGTTATCCGTTCGCCTGTAAAAATACACTGGGAGTGGACTTGTACAATTATAGGAAATAAAAAACCGACTGTTGCAGGCTTTGATACCGGTCTACTTGAGGATCGAGGAACACAGACGATTACGAACGTAGCAGGGTGCGTACACTAATGCTGTAATGCCCCATTGCTTGACGTGCCCTAATTTTCACGGTGGCTAAGATGACTTGTTTACCAGGTTTGTGAACATCCACTGCTCGCTACGTACTGCAGATGGGTGAGTGATGCTTACGCACGCTTGCCGCCCCGCCGCTTGTGCTTAGATGCGCGGGTGCTATACCGGCAAAAGCCATCCGGCTCTGGATAATGCTATGATCAACCTGGACCACCAAAACTCGGCAAAACGCATTGGTGTTAAGGGGTCCTGAGGCCTTGTTCGTAGAGAAAAAGCTAGATTCTATAGTAGTTTACAAATCTGAGCAATCCATCACGCATTGCAGGATGACAGCAAGATAGCATAGGCAGGAGTATTCCTACCTGTTTAGTCAATGCATGGTGGTCTAGCAAGCATATTAATATTTGCAAGCCAGTCCAGGGCTGGAAAATGTCGGTTACCTAATTCCTTAAAATCATTGAACATATAAGCAAAACCATTCAGCGGGTGACAATTCCTACTTTTATGTACTCAACTCACCCGCAAATCTCACAAAATTGCCCGCGCTCATACGACAATCCAGGCGGTATGTGCGTTAGTCAGGCGCCCAGGAGACTTACTAATGGTGGTTCACTCTTCACATCTGCCGCTCTGCGGCTTATTCCACCCTGTGCCCTCTCATATTTGTAATCTAAATCAGACTGGCCGACACGGTGCCTATGTGCGCAGCCTTGATGTTTCATATATAGGCGCTTTCGTAATAGCGAAGCTCAATATTAAGGTCCATTTACACCACTTCGCATAACATTACTTTGAGCTTACGATAACTGAGCTTCCTTCATAATGTCGGCTTCGGAAATTTCATCATACAGAGGCTGCTGTTGGGCGTGCTGGTGTTATTATGGCCAGCGTTTCGTAGGTGGTGGCCTTATGCCAGATTGGATAGCCGTGAACAGCTGAGTCTGACCCACCTGACTGCAGTGTCCTATAAAAACGGATTGCCTAATATAGTGAGTACCTATGCGGAAACCATTCACGCTACCTATTCGGTGGAAGAAAAATGCTGTTGACAACCAACCACCTTGTCCACCAAGTGGTATTCTTACTTAGTGGTAGTGAGAGGACACTCAACCGCACCTTTACTCTGCCTTAGTAGAGCAGATGCATATCTGTGCTTTATCTTGCTTAGGCTCTTAACGTGGTCAAGATTGTAGACGCAATTTTTGATTCTGTACTGGCCACCAGTTTTCGTCAATGGTCTCAAGCTAAGATGCGGTGAGCACCTTAACCCCTTTGGCGTGAGAAACCGCGGCGGGAACTGTCAGTACATAGCTCCTTACGTGCAGAACAAACTGTAAATGCTTCACATTCAGTTGTTAAGGGAGTTGCTTCAGACAGCTCGGTAAGCGTGGGCAGCACATTGAGGCCACTTGTTCAAAAATTGCACACCGGTGAATTTACCCAGCCTGTGTTAGCGGCATTCATGAAACACTGCTGAAGCACAATTTTTCGTCCGCAAAGGTCTCCCAGAAGAGCTTTGCACACTGAAGTATTGTATATCAAAAGATGTGGGTGAAAAAACTCCACTGATCTATACTAACATTTTGAAGCGCGCATTCCAGGCAAACTTTCCCACTTCCCGCAATTGCTCACAGTATTGCAGCAGTAGTTGGCCTTTTATTTAGCTCCCTCGAGGTCACCTGTCCGTTTGCCGACAAACGGTAACAAAAACATCCCCGTAGACTTGTACCGATGAAAATCATGTTCACCTCTATATTGCGGGTGGCATAGTTTTGGACACGATAAGTATAACAGGATGGCCCAATAGACACCAGCTGTGAGGACATAGAAGTGCAGGTAAATATCGCAGCTACATATAAATAGAAATGATTTGGCGCGAATAGGGTGAAGCCAAAACTGACACGATAAGATCATTGCGATCCAAACACAGCGGTGGTCAGGGCTTGAACGTCGGTGTAATGCAGGTTACGTGGGGGTAGCAGGATTAGAAGTTGTGACTGAGAGGAAACTGGATATAGGAATACTGGAAGCTCACCTAATAATGCTTGTCTTAAATTACAGTTGGCAATTTTGAACGCAGATCAGCATCCGACGAATGAAAATGATATCTCGAAAACTGCGATGTATTCGAGCTTTCTATTCAGTGGGTAAAAGTGTCTATGCTCAAAAAGTTTTTCTGCAGCTTAGTCGTCCGGGCGATTTGTTCAAGTGTGCGATCGTTCAGAGTCGACAAATGCTCCAAATTAGAAAATGGTGTATGATGCAATATAATCCTTTGGCTCACCTTAAAGTTGGATTCATTCAAAGCTGACGAATGTTGTAGGTAGTTCTGCAGCCACAATAATTTGCGAAGGTTGATACAGCCTATAATTCGCTCACTGACCCAAAATAGACGGAAGGATCACCCATGTATCTAAGTTTGTGTCTGGTATCTTCTGCCCAAGTAGACAGATTTGGAAGCCGCCCTCTTATCTTGAGAAGCTTTGTTCAAAGCAATCATTGTAGTGGAAACACCCATTAACCTCTGATAATTTGTAGGAGGTGTGAAGAACGGAATATCTCCGGCATACAAAATGTACTCGCGGTATACTTTTTAATGGATAAAAGGCGCATATCTTGTCGTGACTTGTATGGTCCTCATGCCAGCTGGTCGAGTTTCCTCTGGCAAGCTGCTTGGTATCCTCCTAAGGACATTTTGGTCATGTTCACCGGCAGCCAAGTCCTCATGTGCAGATGGCGTCAAATAATAAGCCTTCTGCAGCCAGCACCGGGTAGCTCTCACATGATAAGGTAATGCACATCTATGTCGTGAACTGCTGAGAATAAGTTCAACCATTAAACTTTACCGTAAATCCAGCAGAAACCTCACGCTTTAGTTTAAATTGCGCAAAAAGACTGTCGTTGCTCATCCAATACTGCATGTATCCGAAGTGCATGACTAACACAAGTTCGGGATTCACGACATCTAGTCAACTTGCAAGATGCAACTTATGTGCACGATAAACAGGCACCACACTGTCTCAACCGGGAAAATTCAATGAGGATGAAAGGTGAGTTTTGTTAGACGTTTTGGTGGTTACACATGTCCTGGGAGGAAATTTATACGGCTTCCTTGTTCGTGGTGTTCAATGAGCTACTGGCACCCTGAAATGAACAGAAGAATCATTAGCTCGGCGTGACCCGCAACAAACGGATCCGAATAATTACCCTATAAAGCACTTTGAGGGTGACACTAAAGTTGGGCCGTGCTCACATCACCTCATTCCAAGTTGCTGAATTATATAGTATCATATATTGCAGCAGATGTCTGTTGAGTGTTAGGCGTCAAGAAATACAAGGCTTATTTGATACATCAGTATAGAACCAACCGACTGGAATCCAAAATGCTTTTCACTGCTGTAGTACCGAAAGTGAAGCTAGAACTAATTGAATGCATCTCCTAGCTAGCTTAAGGATCACCGCTTGTTTCATCCAAACAAGGGCGCAGCTAAAATTGAGGTTTTCGCTGCAGTTGGTCTGGCCGCTGTCCTTTAGCCTTCCTGGCATGGTTGAACCTAATGGAACGGCGATTCGACGTATGTAGCCGCCAGGGTTATAGAGGCTCACAATTACGATTACCACGTTAAGGTTGCAGTTAAAGTCTGGTAGATGGCCCCAACAATGGCCGGAGAGCGAGTAGAAATAAGGATAGCACATCACCTGGCGGTAAGTGTGTGGACGTTCGCCGGCCCAGGTCGCGACGTTTGGGAGAGCTTAAGGTTTGTACCAAAAATCATTAGCTAGTTAACGAATATTTATCACACCTTGTTAGCTCGAATACGTGTTTCCAGGTGCCTCAAAACAGTGGAAGGCGTACACAAAGTCCTTCGCCGTACCACGTTTAGAACGTGGTCATCGCCCTCCCGAAATTCATTCTGATCAAAATGATGCAACCTATGCATATCATGTTTCCGCAAGACACAGTTGGCGTGCCGGAACACTGTTTATGGCATTATTGGGGCCATCTGAATGGTGCGTCTACTTTTTCACTCAACCCCTGGCCTTCTCCAAATGACTGCTTGTTACGTCGCCAGTGACGACGGTCCCGAATTGTCATGGACGGTCCACTTGTGGGTGGTATTTAGTCGGTGGTCCGTGAGGTAGGGGACAAATCGTGGATCTGCGCCGCACACTATTCACGGGTCGTGGGAAATCCTAGTGTTAATGTTACGTTGAAGACTACCTCCTGTGCGGCATCGTCTAGACAAGCTGTGCGGTGGAATACGTGGCGAATATAGGTGGAGAGTGTCTACAAAAAATACGTTTATGAGGTATGATATATAAGTGCATACTAAGGGATTCACGAATAGGGGCGCAGCGAAACCTTACATCACAGCCGAACATTACCCAAGCCACCGGCATTTGTGCCGCCAATTCGTTTATAACGTACACCTTCATTGGATGCTGTCCACCGGTCATCTCCGTGAGCGATATGAACGGTTTATGAATGGGTGCAAACTACCCGCTTTCCAGAGGGTCATGTGCCACTGGACGCCCGGTGCCCATGGCATCTGTGATCACGGTGGTGTAGGGCTTGCATCCACGTGCCACAAAACAGTTGCTTCAGACTCACCGAAGTCGGTTCGTTGTGTGTTTTATCGACGTTTACAACGTCTGGGAAGCGTCGGAACAACGCGAACTACTGCACTCCGGCAAAGTGTATGTGACTGTTGTACCCTTCTTGCTAATGCAGCACAAGGGCTCCTCCAGACCCACAACTGACTTCAGACAAGCCAGGACTGAAGGCGTATCATCTGTCGTGATGCAACCGAACTAACATTGCTTATCGAACAAATATACCTGGCGGTAGTTTTGGATGTCACGATTGGTGAGCGCCCTGCGAAATTAATCGTTTACATCCTGATACACCTCATAAAACGACATTCAACAGTTTAGCAGGACCCTGCAAATGCCCAGCTGCTTGTCGGCTAGCCATCTTTCATAGGAGTTCGGTCGTACACAAATTAGTCACCTCATGATCACGAACAAAAAGGTAGGCGGTACCCGAGAGATGGTGTCCGCGCCTTCCCAGACAAAACCGGACCGCGCAAGCGGTGCTTGGTATACTGTTTTTCATTAGAAAATGCGCTCAACGTGCCAACGTCTTCTGATTCCTCGACCATCGTTTGGATTTTGGCGTCTTATGCTGCATTTGTATTGCAGCCGCCCTCAACACAAAGCGGTATTTTACTCCTTTTTCCCGCTGCGTGCTAAAATACGATATACTTATCCCTTATGTGTCTCTATCACGCCTTTTCAAATGCCGTGAAATCCGAAAACAGGGCAGCTACCAAATTCTAAACAAACCTCCATGAGGTCAAACCCACAATTCGCTGAATCATTTTCGTGCAACTTTAGAAGTAAATGCATTCCATAAATGCAAGCTAAGAATATTTAAAACAAATCCCAACAAAAGTGGGGCAGATTATAGTGCTTCTTGGCTTGGGCACACATGAAGAAATGTGCGATGTTGTGGTGCAAAGTTTTCGCCCCTCACACAGTGGCTTCGCGGAAAGTTGCGCTTGCCGGAGGATGATATGTGTTTTGGCTTGAATTTGATAACTTATTTTAAAAAGAAGTTGGCCGTGAGCAGTTGATGTACTGGGCTAGGGCTTGGATAACAAAAAGAATGGCTGAAACCAGTTAGGCGGAGTGGAGACGAAAAAGTCTTCTACTTCAAATACATAAGTTAGGTTAAGGAGGTAAACTCACTGGCTATTAAGAATGTGGGGGCCCTTGGTCAAAGCTATTGAAACGAGCAAAATGATGCCATTGTGCATTATTTTTAGCTAGATGCGAGCATGGAGAGAAAGGTTAATTTATGAGCAGATGGGCCACCAATGTGTCAATATAGGGGGTAGGTTGCAGATAGGGCACAGATTCGGCGTGTTAGGGGTACTTGTAGCGGGGAGAGTTGGGTGGTCGTTCATTTACATGGCAAAAACATTTAGACTACAAGCCGAAGACAGGATAGGTTTTTGGCGCTGAAAGCTGGGTACCAGAATGTGTATGGAAGCTGCGGTAGCGTCATCTCGATAGCGCCTTCATCTCATAGCTACCGGGTTACATTATTGTTCTGGTTGAGTCTCTCAGGGGTAGTGAATATGTTTGTCATGAAGAACCCAGGGATAGGGTTGAACCAGACCGATAGTGAGCTAGGGTTTTCGCGAGTCCGCTGAGAGAGCGGCCCGGCTGGAAAGTAGGGTTACTGTCATCCAAGAGGGAGGTTAAAGCTGTCGCTGCGGGACTTGGTGCTCAAGAAGGACAAATGGTGAAAACAGGTCACCAGAATGCGCTTGAGGGCTAGAATAGCAGGCCACGAGGGACGTCTGCAATTACTAGCTAGTGCGGCGAACAACCATCAAGGGAGAGTTTCGCAAAGTCAATCTTATTTCGCACTTGGTGTCTAGGTGGTATCTTTTGAAAATTGGGATTACCAGGTATGCGACATTCTGTGTCACGAACACGGTCAAGGTAATCTTCCGACTGCAATGCTAGGACGTCTATGCGAGTCATAAGGCGCGGTTGAAAATTTTCCGCCATAGATGAAAGTAAGGCGTACAACAAAAGCAAATGTGAGCATTCAACTTCCCGGAAATATCGGAAGTGCGCTTTTGCCACGCTAGGTTTCTTAAGAGGCCTGACCTATCAAAAGCATGTCCTAGCGAAAATAGTAAAAATAACTTGACAATTTCGCCCATGCATGAGGCAATTAGGATGTTGGGTGCAATAAAGGGGAACATCCCAGAAACAATGAGTTGCTAATATTCGAGTAGCAAACCACTGAGGAGCCAGAACATTCGGCACTCTGGTACAAAGCATGGCGATAAGAACATAGCGTTGTGCAGATTTTCTCTGCGGACAGAGAACACTCGTAAATCCCAAACGTCCCTGGCATCGGCTAAGGCCAGGGCAGCACTCTTGAAGGCAACCATATTGAAGGTGCCAAATCAATGATGACAGTCGGTATTACATCAGTAGTGGCGTTAGTTGTCTACAATGGTACATGGTGTACCAATAAACAAGGTTATTAATTGTAAATGAACAGGGTACAGAGTTTCTCATCCAGAAATTTTTTGGGCTGAAGTTGAAAGAAATTTGCAAGGTTGACGGTGCAGTCAAAAGTCTTTGGGTGACATTTTCTGTGCATACGAATTTATCCTACAAATCCTGCCATCATTCGCTGTACTCCCGGCTCGAAACAGACTCCACTCTGTCCGAAAGTGAGCCACTCGAGCTAACCGAACATCAGTTGGTCGGACACGAACTGACTACGCACCAAAGAAGGCCTAACCTTTAAGGTAATAATTTTGAGAGGCGATTCACTCCCAAGAAAAACCTCGACTGAACTAATAACAGGCTGCACCCTGTAGCAGGATCGTCCGGTGGACAATTTGTGTGGAATGGTGGTGGTGCGCGCTCCGGCGGAGTTTCGATTTCAGGGTCCACCCCTCGAATTTCCACCGACAGTGAACGAGTGACTAGATTATATAAAGTTAGTTTGTCTTTACAGCTTCGGCACTCCCATCTGTTATCAGAAAGACAGTTACAAATAGTTGAGAGCCCTGATTTTTACTGGCTTGCTGAAGGCAGATATTCTTGGCTATGCGGTTAAATTATTTTACAGTTGTCTGGAAACAATAATGTTGACATCCTGCTCATCTCATATTGAAGAAAGTGATATAGATAGATATAAGGAGGCTGAGTAAAGTAAGAGTGAGCCTTGAATAGCATTTTTTATATAAGAACATATTTCGCAATGTAAGTTGACTTAGGAACTGGATTAACGTATACATTTTCGATTCGTACATATCCCGCACGAGTTACGGTGAGATCCGTTGGAATACATCTCCCAAATCTTTTTGGATGATTTTCTCGCTTGATGTGATTACCAAATTTTGCGCACATAATGTGCAATGCGCGTTTGGATCGTCACTCAGTTGACTTGTTGGCAAACCCGGCTTGAACGCGCGCGCTTTTTATGACCAAATTAAACTGGGACCAGCTTTTGTGGAGGAGATGTGCGGGACCATTGTCCAGATAATTCACTAGTTGCCGCGGCGTTCGTCCCAAAAAGCCCAGCGGCAGTCGAATGGACCAAAAGCTACCTGGAAGGATTCGGCGACTTCTGGAAACAAAGCCCCAGCTATTCTTCAAAAGGATAATTACAGGAGATACGGAGGATAAGCTGGTAGTTCGTAAAATGCGCGGCCGCTGAAAATCAGAAATCCGCTTATAGAACACACGAAAACAGGCCACGATACCAGGTCTTGCCTGAAAAAAAAAGAAAAATGAACCACTTAAGTACATGAGGCACCGCGGAAGAAATAAGCCAGCCACCTTCTCTGTGAGGGACATAAACGGTGAACCTATGGGTGACCAAAGAGTGGTATCTGAGGTCTACAGTGAACACTATGCAGGCCTGCATTATGCCCCAGCTACTTCGTCACATTCACTCTTGTCAAGACGTAAATACGAACGGCCGCCAATCGACTTGGACTTCACGGAGGAGGACGTTCACGAAAGCTTGCACAAGACAAACCCCTTCAGCGAGTCGGGGCCGGACGAGTCCCATCTAAGGATCCCAGAGGTAACGTCGCTCAAACTTTTAAAGCATTTCCACCTGGTGTTTCGTCAGTCGCTCGACGAAGGTAACCTTCCCTCTGCATGGAAGGAAGTTATTATCACGCCAATCTATATGACTGGTTACAGACTATCCCCCGGCAACTACGGGCCTTTTAGCCTCACCATCATACAGTGCAAGGCGATGGAACGCATTCTGAAGCGGGCCGTTTTAAATCACCTCGGTCCCAACAGCTTTACATCCCCAGCGCAACACGGATTCCTCCCCGAACCGTTCTTGCGTGACGAACATGCTCGTATCTATGCACAACTTAATCGAAGCTAAGGACGTGGGACTCAGTGGATGACATATTTTTTGACTTCTCAAAGGAGTTCGATCGAGTTCCACACGTTCCACAAGCTCAAGTCTTATGGGATTCAAGGGGAAATTCTACGATGGATTAAGTTGTTCCAAACAGATAAGTCATTCCGAATGAAAGCAGGTTCGACCTACTGTTCTTCGGCAAAATCTCCATGGAGTTCCTCAAGGCTCCGTTTTGGGACCACTACTGTTTCTGATCTACGTCAGCCGCCTTTCAGGGGATTTTTCAAGTTTTGCGGACGACTTGAACTCCTGGAGTTCCGACGCCAGCGTCCTCCAAATAGATGTTGACGCCGCCACGCAGTGGTTTCTGGACTGGCACGTTACTCTGAATGAAGGAAAGTGTGTCCATATATGTCGGGGGAGACCAAGCCAACGACTTTGTTCAGCATGGTGAGAATGAACCGGAAGACATTACAAGGATATATGCCAAAACGGATTTAGGTACCTTGCTCTCTTCAAACATGTCCTTCCCACTGAACCATGAAAAATCATCTCAAAAGGCATTCGCCGTTGTACGGATGATTCGGCGAACCTTCCTCCTTATTACTCGCATGGAATTTCAGACACTCTATGGGGTCTACGTCAGACAGCCTCTTGAATATGTCACCCAAGTTGTCTACTTAGGATGCAAGAAAGACGTAATCTTCATTGAGCGTGTCCAGCAAGCTGCCACGAAAATGGTTACCGACCTTAAATCCATTGATTATAAAACGCGTCTCGCGGCGCTTGGCCTCTTTCCCCGGGAGTATCGTCGCCTTCGAGGTGGCCTTTTTACTTGTGCCCTGTCTGAACAAGGTTTGGCCAACAGGTTTTTCACTGTTGCCCAAACTAACACAGGGCGAGTACATGGTAAGATTTTCTACACAGAGCGCATACACTTATTAGGCAACCATTTTTCTCCTTTCTGGTAGTTTGTGCGTGGAATAGCCTTCCTTCGATGGTTGTTCACGCTGCACCGACTACCCAGTTCAAAGCACTTTTAGGCGCACTTTATGTGAGTCCTCAGGATGACAAGCTTACTGCCTCGAGCTGTCGACTTGAAGATCAGTGCTACACCCTTTTTTCGCTTGTCTTTAAGATGAACAGAAGCTGTTGAATGACAAGAACGAACCCGACCCGGGACGCTTGGGCGAAAGCCTGGATCATGTATATCAATCCGTGAATCCGTGCATTCGTGCTGTTGGTAACTGACCCATCAGAATGTTGGCTTGTTTGTGAATTGCGGGTCCCTAATATGGGCCAATCAGGATAGAGCGTTTTTTATTCGGTGATTGGCACACCGTCGCGTAGAGCTAGCTTGGCGTCGTGTAATCTGTGGTCATTCCGTAAATACATCTATACCAATCTTCTCTTGTTCCCAGTAAATTCTGTCACAGACTATCCTCCCTTTTGATACACCATAGTGGGCGGAACAGTAAGCGTGGAAGTCACAATTCAAAACGCCTGCTCTGCTCGAAGGCGCCAGTGGAATCCTCATTAGATGCCTGTTCAAATTATTCGCGTTTGTTCGGCAGACTGGGATGAATTGATAGCAGCAGCTATTTTCAAAAAGTATTCGTCGTGAATGCAGTGACCACATGGGTGTCAGTCGGTCAGTCAAATGGGGTAGGTGCAAATGACGCTTCCCGACTGTCCAGGCCGAAGAAAGGCTTACCCCACTTTGAGTCTTCTACTAAAATGTCTAACCCACAAGACTGGGAAGATGTAGTATGTCGTTCGGAGACCCATCCCCTACCCTCTGACTCAAGAGTCTCAGTCATATGGCATGTTTTAGGACTGTCTAGAGGAACCCTTCCCAGGGCCGATGACTCAACGACGTCACCCACTTGGCTACAGGGATTGGCCTAGCCAGAGGGCGCAGAGAGTAAGGCATAGATGCCTGGCTGTTGTCGCTACACAGCAGACATTTCGAACAGCATGGAGATAATGACAAGTTTTGTTTGTTTTGCGTCCCTATACGATAATTCACTGGCAGTCACGGTCGGCTGTTGGGTGTCTGAGGTGCGCGGCTTTTTAGGACGTGCTGGTCGCCTGGAGGAATCGTCTCATCGCCTTCACTTAAGCAGGGAACAGTGAATCTTATTCTCCAGGTCGCATGGTAATTCGGTTTCTCGCAGTAAGGTAACTCACTGTTCGTCAAACTGCTTCCCATTGGTCTTCCTAGCATACATGGATCCTAAAAGACTGAATCCAGTCAGCGTGGCCAACGGGACCATTGTGGCGCTTAAGCCTGTTCACTGTGACAAGTTGACAACTGTAGGTCGGCAGGGAGTCACTTTGACTCCTGTTGTAACAGTGCTTCTGGCGCCACGGATTATTTGTCTTGTTGAGGCGGTTTGTGAAACTTTAACTTCGACCTGGTAGAGGTTGCATCGAATTCACCGTGCTGCATACGTACAACCCACAATCTCGGTATTTCCTGACTTCAAGTGCTCATTCGATTCTGTCGGTCGGTGGTTGATTTTAACTACGCTTGCTCAACAAGGGGTACCTCAGAAGTTGATGGGTGTAGTTCGGCTCTTATATTTGCATACTGACGGGGGTGTGAGTGTTTGGGATTCTCCTCGGAGGCTTTCGGTTTACCCCATTTGTTTACCCCATTTTTTGTCCAACTTCCTTACTCATGAAATGATGTGACGAAAACTGGAGAATCTTCAGAACCTCAGTGTTCAAATCGGTGAGAACGTCGTTTGTCTGGATCGTGGAGACGACATCTCAATCCCTGAAAACGAATAGTGAAGCACAGGCGCTGTGGATTGAACTGGCCACCATGTTGCCATCTTTCAGCACTTGTATTACACTTACAAAGTGCGGACTCATCCTTCAGAATGTACAGTTTATGAAGATGCTGCTTGCAGTTCAATTAGGAGCGCTAGAGACTGTGGAAAATCGTGCATACGTCGGCAGTTTTATCAGCTCTGATGGCAGTGTATCTGACGAAGTCTCAAGGGCCTGAATCACGTTTGCCAGTTTGCCTCAGCTGTGACTTCAAAAAGACATCCTTGGGTCTCAAAGGTTGAGTGTATCAGGCGACAGTAAGGCCTGTGGTTACGGTTGCGAGACGTGGCATGTGCGGAACAGATTATATGAGACGTCTTCAAGTCCTAGGTCATCGGTGCCTCAGAGGTGTTGCCGTTGATGGATGACGTCGACGAATTCGTAACGAGGGTGTTCAGTTGTGTAGCAATTGCCCACTTAAAGCATTTAACACTGTCAACTATGGTGGCTCGGGCATGCATTACGCTGCACAGTTATAGCCTACCAAGACTAGTGTTTTCTATACCTTCCTTAGAATGGCCGGGGGCGAGATGGCCCAGTGGTTAGAGCACGAATTTACTGACCGGAAGGTCCGTGGTTCGAACTCGACCTCTGCATCTCAACTTCTGTCTAGGCTTGGGAAACCTAGCAGTATCCCAACCCTCATGCTTCCTTCAAGTGACATGGCAGTTAGGCACTGAAAGGGTGTTACAGCTGAACGATCTTTAGAATGGCGAAAACTGCTAGACGGAAAACACGTGACATGATAACATTGTAAAAGAGGTTACAAAGAGTTTTCGTATTCTCTGTGCATCCTCCCTGTGTTTGACAGGGAAAGTTTTCATAATTGATACCTAGCCGATGTCGGTGGCATTCGTGCTGTCAGTTTTTTCCAGCTTGTCTGTTTGGAGGTGTAGGCATTTCAGAATACTTGCGCTAGTCTATCACCAGGTCCCTTTCTCATTCATTTTCACTTTGAGGCTTCGTGGTTGTACAGCAGCTGTCAACAGTGATGTTGACACATTAGGCAGACCCCAGCACCCGTTATCTTGCTGACCAGAATTTCGAGTCGCACTCCGGGTGGGGTCCCTGTAACTCCTCTTTTTTAGTCGCATAAACTATTGGAAAGCATCCTAAGTCTTCGTTTTAGACAACCACAGCTACGACATTCCGTGTCTCTCAGAGGCGATTTAACGTGAACATCTTCGCAGGTCTGTACAGGTCCTGCAAAACAACCTGATAATGAACTGCCACAACTCTCAGCTGTCACTGCCTTGCGCGGGATGGCGTTTCCACCTGAAGTGTCAATTGAAAACCTGGATACTAAGGCTAATGTCGAACTCTTTGGCGTATGTGTCATCCACCGTGTTCAGTACGGAAACCGAAATTAGCTAATCTTGTGCGGAGACTTGGCCGCTGAGCATCATTCATGGACAGTAGCGATTCCAGACATGATTGACCCCAATTCATGAGATGGTCACAGTAGAATACTGTTTCTCCTTTTCGGATTGTCATGTTTTCGAGAGGGTGATCTTTATTGATAAGCGCCTACCGAATTTTTATCATTTCACTAGTCCTGACCCGTTAGCTTTTCGATTCCACACACAACAACCCCTTGTCCGTTTTTTTCTAGTACATCCATAGTGCCAGTTGGCTTGGCTTGCTATCCTGCTGCCCTCTGAGACAAGTCGGGTGATGGCAACCTGTGGAACCAATGGTGCTTCCTATTTTTGTCATGCATGTGGTCACGAAACCACTCCAATCGATCAGGTAAAACTTCTTCGTTCTAAACAGACTTCATGCAGGACAAGCTATGGCCTCAGTTGCTTTGCTCCCTTTGTATGTCTGATTTCGTTGAGGCCATTCCCGTGCGGTAAGCGGATTTCGATAGTTTCCGCATAATTTTATTGCAGGCACTCGGGATTTGGAATTTCTGGAATTTTTCCAGAAGTAAGTCAGCCATTTTTACGTCTTGCAGTTCACCAGACTATTCCATCTCAAGTTTCCGGGGTCCAGGGTGAAGCACGAAGAGAATCCTCTAGTAGGCCCGCTACTCGCAGATCAACTTCGATAGGTTTATTTGAAGCTTCCAGATCTCCTATACGTTCCAGCTCCCCTTCGATTCCGGAAAGGTTATTTGTGCAGCTATGTGAGTCATTCCGTTAGATTGTTGCCTTGAATAATGTACACTTCTAATCGACTACGAAACTGATTCTCATCTTCGATGATCGTCTTCTTTTTAACTTCCAACGAAGTGCAGAATAAATCAATTCGAAGCATACATTTGTGCGTCAGTCATGTGTTTGACATCTTCGGTTGCAAGATAAAGACGATTTCAGTCTCCAGAACTTCATACCACCAACAACACAGAAATAATCTGCTCAAAAGGGAAATGTCACGAATCGCATGGATCCTTTACCTTAAAGGTCTCCCCTCGGTGATCCAGTTGACCCGTGACCGCTTGATGTGAACTACGTGACTGAGAAATGAGTGGCGCCATATCCTGTACAACTGCAAGTCATATGCCATTCTCTCACCTCCGGCGAAATGGTATAGGACTTCACCGCCGACCGGAAGATTCCGGGTTCCAACCTCTAGGAATTCGCACTACTGATGATTCCCAATAGCATGAAACAGGTGCGCGGTGCTTCGCGGCTTCTCAACATAGATTGACTTCACTTGCAGGATAAAGTCTTAGTAGAAATTCCTGGTAAATTTTTATAACCACTTCATTGTGTATATTTTTATTCGTACAATTGACTTCAAATTACGTAGTGCTGCCGATTACTGTAACGAACCTGAGAAATTCAATAGTGCTTCGAAGCCACAGCCATGCGGACTAAATTTCTTATACTGGGAGATTTTTTATAGAAGCATGTTCCCTGTGGATCTAGAGGTGTTTTAGTATCTTCACCATGAGTACTTCCCTTCATTTTGAGTAACGACTAACTTTCGACCCATGTGAAAACTCGACTAACCTGTAATTAACTCAATTGGCTTGTCCGAACTTCCATACCAAAAGCGGAACGCCGCCGAGCAGTAAGTCCACCGACAGGTTTCCTAAATTTCCGGAATTTCCCAGGTTTGTGCGTCATATACTGCAATCCCTTCGATCACAGGCCAGTCGTGAGGGATGGCCTGAATCGTTTTAGTTGAGGCCTCTCTCTTGATGGGGGACACCCTCTGTTGACCGTACCATCAGGTAATAATGTGCGCACCTCGAATTTCACATCCCGGTTCTAGATGGAAGAGGATCCTGATCCATTGGGGCATTCAGTGTGGTCTTTGTTGGGAGTTGCGGATGGTCTGTGAAAGCTAATCTCTAGCCAAATCTCAGTGGACCGGAGTGACGCAGTCTTTTCTGAGGAGTCTGTATGGGGGTAGACTACTGCTTTTGGTAGTCGCACTGGGATTCACATAACTATCAGAATAGAAGGATGACATAATATCTGGGTGTGTTGATTGAAATGAACACCATAACTGAATACTAGTGATTCGCTGCCTTAAAACACTGATCTACTTGTCAGCTGTCCTGGTAGATGAACTCAGTTGACCCGGATTATTTCACTCATTTCGCGAGTTGGGATCCAGTAGCCTTGTCTTCATTTTGAAAGCTCAGCAAAGGTTTGCAAACCTTCGATTAAAATTTTATCAGTTGACGCTAAACATCCCTGTGTTGAAAAACGAGAAATACTTTGACACTGTGTCACTGTGATACGGAATCACTGGTTGGTTGATTTGGCCTCCAAAGACGGACCCCGGGTTCGCAATATACAACCATGTTTGCTGTCAGCAACCGCTCTACTAAAGCAGCCATGGCCTTATTCTGTTTATTAGGGGCGACTGCATAAAACAGTCAGCTCAGATTGACGTAGATTGGGTTTATTTGATGGTCTTTTGGATCTGCCATATTTGTGATGCATCGAATCGACACACCCCGTTAAAATCCTAAACTTGATGATTATCACGTCCTTCGCGGGAATTGGTAACTATTCGGATCAGGCAGTCATACCCGTAGCCCCATTGTCTGAATAAGTCAACAGCTTATTAAACCAAGAATCACGCCTTAAATCAAAGTCAGTAACTATGTAAACTGGCCTATGGGCGCGCAGTTCTGCAGTGAACAGCCTGGGTCCGCTGATCAAAGGGTTGCTTGTTTGATTCTTCTACGTCCATTTGGTGAGTCCCGTTACGAAGAAGCCTCTCTTACCTGAGATTTTCGGTGTCCGGTTGGGTCTTTAAAGTCAAAAGCGTTTTTCTTGTGAATGGTGCAAGAACGGCAAGCATGGAAGTCTCCATCTGACGAACCCCGGGATATGGTTGACAAACCACTTTTTCTTGTATCTCTTTCAGTTGCGAAGAATATTATGCGGCGTTTGCACCGCATGCTCCGGAATACCCTTGGGCCGGCTCCGGCTTCGAAACAACAGATGAGCAATTTGACCACTTTTGAGCTCAGTGTCTCGGAAGCCGCCTCCAGTGGACAGTGTGTGATTTGCCTTGAAGCATTCCAGCCGGCAACACTTTGCATAAAGCTACCGTGTGAACACGTATATCATCAAGATTGTGCCCAGCAGTGGTTACTTCAGGTACGCGTATCTTCTGGGCGGTCCATGGTTAGTTGAAAGACACCAATTCTGGAGCTATTTTATCCTCGCGGCGTAATATAATCTGACTTGCAATTACATCCAATTGAACTACCACGATACTAATAGGAAGAAAATTGGATAAGCGACTGGTTGTATGTCTGCTTAGTTGGAGATTGATTGGACTCAAGTTTAATCAAACTAATTTTTTTGTAGATGAGATTCATGCCTCCCTCCTACGCTCTTGCTTGTGACGCATATACTGGTGTGTGTTGTCCATCCAACAGCAACCAAACTAGTTTTATGGAAATCAGTTGAAAAACGCTTGGAAACGACTGAGAATTTATCGCTTTCTTAAAAGTTTGGGAAGTAGACGAAGTCTTCGCGAGTTTTTACGTCATCTCTGTACACCTACATCCCCAGGGCGGGTGCTTTGGAGGTAACCAATAGGTTGATACTGACACACAAGACACTTAAGGAACGGACGCAGCTCTCAGTGGATGAATTAGTTGAGGGCATAAGAGTGTGTTTTAGCCTTGACCAGTTTTTTTTTTGGCATGGCTATTTACTCACAAGAACAAGGCCTTGCAATTGGCTTTCCAGTATCCCCAGTTTTATCTAATCTTTATGTGGAGGAATTCGAACAAATGGCCTTGGGTGGATATCATCCTCCGCCAAGAACTTTTTGGCGTTATGTTGACGACACCTTTGTTGTGACCAAACGTGATGAGATAAACAGCTTCCACGATTCTTAATATTTTGATTCCTCGTATCAAGTTTAGCATGGAGATGGAGTCCACCTCGGGCACATTACCCTCCCTGGACTGTATAGCAGATAAGAGTAGTGTAAAATTAAAAACTACTATCTAACAGAAACCAAAAGACACAGGGACTGTCGTAAACTACTCATCAGCACACCTAAAATCCATGTACGCCGGTATTGTTTCATCGATGTTCAGTCCGAGCGCTGTGCACAGAAGCGATCGACCGAACAGCAGCTAAAATAGAAGTTACCAACAGACTTCAAGAAGCAGGATACCCGGTTAATTTGATTAGACGGCAATTAAGAAGGATATCGACTCAGGTCTCAATACCTAGTAGGGAATAGACTGGTACAGCAGTCATTCCATATAAAACAAAAACATTTGAGGTCATTCAAAGTGTTTTGAACATAGCCAACATTCGAGTGGCGTTCCAGAAGGAAAAAACTACGCTCCGTTTTGGTGCCATTGAAAGATCCCTTCCGGTTGAAAGGACTAGGTAGGTACTATGTTTATAGAGTTAAATGCAAGAATTGCAGTAGGGTTTATATAAGACAAACAGTCAGAGAACTGCACACCAGAATTGGCATGCTTAAGAGAAGGATAAACAAACCACCAAGGAGTGCGGCGCTGGAGGAGCGCTGGCCAAAGACTCGGCGACGGCGCAACGTACGTTAGACGCAGGACACAGAATAGATCTTTAGAATGTAGAATCCATAAGACGAGGACTGCGATTCACGCCACAGCGCATGATGGCCGAACAGTGGTGATCACCAGTCATCGCAGTGTGACTGGGTATGAAGAGCGGTCTTAGATAAGCCGAGTTGACACATGACGGTGTGTGGTCGTCAGTGTACGTAGAATCATTAGCAAAAGGAGGTAGAAAGCCCAATTCGACCATAGTTCACAGAATCCCTCTTCCTACACAGCTATCGTTGCACTAGCTCATCCACACAGACGGAAAAAATTGTAAACGACCTTCAAGGGGATCTTCACGGAAAGGGTACCGGAAGAACCAGACCCTATTTGGGACCCATATCCAGGTAGGTTCTCCATCGGCTTTAGCACTTGCTGACCCACCCTAACAAACAAAATCCATTAACCGGCACCTAACACCGATTTACCTTGACCTAGCTGATTGGTTGTCCTTCCGCCTTAAATCTCGACCAACTTCGTAGCCTAGTCACTTGGCCTGACGAAGCTTTTGTGTCAAAAGCGATACGTTGCCCAGTATTACATCTAGTGATTGTTTCCCAAAGTTTTCCGAAAACCTTTTTATGGAAGTTTTAATGCAGTTGTTAACCAGGTCCATAGGCGAACCTATCTCTTAGGATTTCGAGGAATTTTAGTGTGATGGATTTTTCTTTCGTTTAAAAATGTTGGATATTGTACAGCTACGCAACGGTTCTGTCAGCGCGCACCATAGATTACTTCTTTCTTTTGTACCAATCTAATTTCACAAATACCTCCTGCGTTCACCATCAGCTCTCAATCACCGTCCATAATTTTTCAGCTAAATTTCACCTCGTTCCTTCATGTGCGATACTAAATGTTGACCAAAAGGACCGGGTTTCCTGCCTATGGGTACTAAGCTGATGGACTTGGATCCAGGCCACAGTCTATTCACAGGATCTTCAAAGAATTCGGTGATTTCACTGTGCCTTGAGACTACGATAATTCTGGTATATTAAGGCAGACTATCTAGGATACGCGTGACGCTGCCACCATGCAGAAGCATTTGTAATTTGTTGTGTTTACCAGTATGCCTGCACCAGTCCATCGCCACCTTTTCGATGTATGGGTGAGGTTTTCGTCTTTTACCGCCATTAACTACATCTACCTCAGGGGAATCGGTTGTGGGATGGGGAATTCATTTTCTGATAGACGTCCACTAGTATGTACAGGATCTGAAAACGAACGGTTTCAGACTTTTTTCAAATGTGCAACTTGTAAATTTTTCGTGAGTAATATATAGGCCGAACCGTAGTTGTAGACCGACAAGAACCACTGAACTGTCTTGGTGATATTGGCGTTACTCGCTCTCAAGAGTAAGATCTGTAGGCGTCGTTTGTATGAATCCCAATCGGGCCCCATGGCTTTCCTACCACGATTTTCTACCTGGCTGTGGCAGTGTTTTCGGGATACTTTTGGATTTGCACCGTACCACACTAAATCACTACTAATAAGAATGATCACTTTACCTGTCAGGATGGTGACTGTAGTCGAAGAGAGAACGGGACTAGGTGTCTTTTGAGAAGCCTCTCTAGAGAATTACTACCGTACCAATCCATTTTCCCGCATACTTCTGAGTGGAATTCTAACATTTCGCACATTCTTTTTCAGCATGGTCTGTGTCCATTGTGCCGAAAAGACCTTGATGGGAACGTCGTTCAGCTCAGTGACCAAAGCGATGATGATTTATTTTGAACGCGGTCAACTGTTGATACCATGTTCCATCCTACTTGACGTTTTATTTCCAAAAACTGCATTCAAATGTTTTTTTGTACAGTAATTTATGACTTATTTAGCGGTGAAGGTATGTTGCATTTGTTACCAGAGATGTTTATTGAAAAATTTCACAGCGTGATGGTTTGGTTTTAAATATCATTGGACGGTATCGACCGTGCATTGTCCTGGCGTTTGTCAACATACGTAGGGACTCTGCTCATGCCTTCTTAACTCCGGAGTGGTTAGTACTATCCCGGTTTTATCTTGGTTCGTTTTGAGGGTTTAATCCACGGCCATAATACTGGTGACGTTTTCACACTTGAACCTTGACACCATCGAGTGATCTATCGATCTTCCCCCCAAACCAACCGATAAATCAACCTAAGCGTTTTCTGATTATTTGAGCACCATCGTAGTCAAGTGCGACGCTGTTCGTTAGCTGGCTTTTCTTAAGTGGAGGAAGTTTTCGCAATGACCAACTGGTTTTACACCTCTTTTCATGATGTTGCTCCACGCACAATACTAATTAAGGACTATTCTCCCTCCAAGTAGCCCTATGGTCTGGAATAGTTTTGTTTCTTGTCAGATATCTTCACTTGTTCACTACGTCGATGTATTTTGCTTGCTGGCTTTTGATGTTCTTTTAGCGATTCAGATTCAGCTTCAAAACGACGGAAGCCTATCGAATTGTCACTGTGCATGACGTAGGTCATATTTTGATTCAGTTGTGTAATGCCCTTTCGGGACCATTTGATAATAGCTGTTTTCACTGGAAGGCCCCAAAGTAGTCTCGTCGAAATAGATAAGTTTATTGTGAATCGATCATTTCACAAACAAAGGAGATTTCGTGGGTTTGGTTTTTGCGATAGCAATCGACATTACTCTGTGAGAGCATGCTGGCCCATAAACTCGGTAAAGTAAGGGTAATGACCGCATAATAATGTAAACAGCCCGGGACTTATCGTCAGTTAGGTCAGATTTTCTTTAGAGAGAATTTTCCACAGAATTGTTCGCTCCAATGGGTGTCGCTTCTAACGGATGCTTGCTGATTCCGGATGAATCCAAGTGCATGTTTGGTTTTGATGTGGACGTCAAGAAGGGTACTAATTAGTTAGAATTTATGCTAGTAGTTCCCAGTAAGTATATTCATTAGTTTTTACAACTTGAGACATTTTGATGTTCCCATTGACAACCAGTAATTAGTTCCATCAAAAAAGTTAGAGCTGGTTACAGAAACAATTTATTTTACTCATCAAATTGAATGAGTTAAAAGAATGTGAAAAACCTTCATTCTTTCTGTAACTTCAATGTGGTCTTTTTGTACAGGGCTCAACTTACATCTCCCTAGAATCAGTAGCATGCGAAAAATAAGATACAGTATCCCTTTTCTATTAAGACTTCGAAAAATCCGGTTGCATCAGAGAGGTGATCGTATTATGGGAGGGGGAGGAGTAGCCTAAAACCATGGTGGTCGTGGACAACCAAAATATCTTAGTAAGGAGGGAGAGGCTACACAGGAGTCGTTAGACAGTTTTCATAAAAGGATAGTCAACCTGTGATTACCCGGCAGCTGGAGGAACTTAAAAACTGGCATTATGTATATCACTCACATGGCATAATCGATCGAAAATGCGTAGGAGATATAACCGGGAATCGATTTCGGGCCATCAACATCCAGTGTTTTGTAAATTGTATGGTGAGTGGAAACGTTCAACCGAAAATCAGTCAAGTTTCACAAATTGACAGCGACAGGCTGGACAAGTGAGGTGCTAAATAGAAAGAAGCAAGAATGCATTAGGTTCCTACGCATGGAATATAATTTGTTATCTCAGCAGCTGTAATACACAGCGTCACGCAAATAGTCCCATTGATACAAATAAACTTATTCCCGCTGATCACATGCAAGATGCCATTGATTTCTTAAGTAATAACGCATTTCGGTGAATTCTCCGGGACGAAATACCCTACTTGATAGGTGTGCGTTACGGGAGGCAGGGTTAAGGCGCGTTTCACGTGCCTCAATCTTCATTTGGCGTACTTCGCATCGACGAATACCTTGCACGTGCAGAGGGAGCTGTGACTTGCACTGTATCATGAGTTTCCCCTATTGTCTTTCATTTAATGAAGTCAACTGGTTTTTCATTCGCACGGTGTGATTATCAACACTGTTTCAAGCCTGAGCGCTTTCAGTAGTTTCTCCGCTTGAGTTTACACTTGGCCGGGCCTGTTGGACTTACCGACCCGCAACTCGATTTGCAGCTCTGGGAACCCTCTAGCTGCTGGTGAATAGTCCGAGTGTTTCATCCGATTAGTCCTCGATTTCCATAAAGGACCCAACAAGAATCAAGGCGTGGAATTTACCAAGTGTTTATAGTAACGGTGTTGTCGAATCCTTTATTGAAACTCAGCAGATGGATGAAGGGAAATTAGGCACGTGAACCGTATGTTTGCAGCATCAGGCTGCTTAATTTTTATTATTATTATTATT